>LR812522.1:28470305-28667805 GCA_903798195.1 Danio kyathit | reverse complement strand
CTATCATCTATCTTTTATCCATCTATCTGTCTGTCCATCCATCTGTTCATCCATCCATCCATCTGTTCATCCATCCATCCATCCATCCATCCATCCATCCATTTATTCATCCATCTATCTATCCATCCGTCTGTCTGTCTGTCTGTCTATCATCTATCTTTTATCTATCTATCTGTCTGTCCATCCGTCTGTTCATCCATCCATCCATCCATCCATCCATCCATCCATCCATTCATAGAAATATTTATAACAATAATTATACATCCTGTAGTTTACTCATATTTCACTTGTTCCAAACCTGTTTGAGGGTTTTTTTCCTTCTGTTGAACACAAAAGAAGATCATTTGATCTTGACTGTTGTCGCCTCTGACTTCCATAGTAATTGTATATTTTGTTCCTAGAATGTATCAGTATCAGTGGCTGTTTTTTCCAACATTCATCAGAATATTTTGTTTTGTGTTCAGTTTATAAAAAATGTAAAAGTACTTGAGTGTGTGTAAGTGGTGAGGAAATGTAGATTTTTGGGTGAACTATCCCTTTAAAATGCTCAATTGAAACCTCTAATTACATGTTTAAATTTAATTTACATCTTTAAATCATTAGGATTTACTTTTATTAATAATTTTTAGACGGTTAAAATGTAACTGTGATCATGTTCTTTTTTTATATGTTTTAATAAGTTTAGGTCAGAGAATAAGTATTTTGTTTTAAAAAAATATAACCTGTCTGTTAGTTTGAGATGGTTTATTGCACTGTGGCTACCCCTAATAAATAAAGGGACTAAGCTGAAGGAAAACAAATAAATAAATGAATGTTACTTTGAATGATGAAACTCCATCCATACTTTGACCTTTTCTATTCACAAACCTTATTTGACATTTGAAAGCAGACACTTATGCCTAAACTACATTTAAGTATTCTGTGCAGGCCTAAGTAAATTTAATTTGATGGAACACCTCATCTTTAGCTCATATAAAGCTGAATGTATATTAATAAATATGTGCTATTTAATTAAAGTGAAATTTGTAAATAAAACACAGCTAGGAATGACGTGCTGTTTATGAATCAAACGGAAATCTGACTGAATAATTGAAAATGTGTGATTTACAAAAATGCAACGATTAAAATAAGACATTCATAATAATAAGACAATCAACAATAATAAACTCAAGGCAAACCTGTAGATTTGTCTGAGAGAGCGGTGTGGCGTTTTTCTATTGGTCGCACGTCATCTGTAGATTTGTCTGATAGAGCGATGTGGCGTTTTTCTATTGGTCGCACGTCATAATTATCAATCGGAAATCAAATTTCCCGCGTTCGCGTTCTATTGGTCACACCGGCGCTCGTAGGCGGCGTCAAGATTATTTACGTGAAGCATTCATTCATTCTGTTTGAACAGCGTGTTTCACGAGGACGCCGGTTTCCGCGTACGGAAGGCCTTCGTTCGGCGATGTCCTCGCGTATGAAGCAAGTTGAACTGCCGCTGCTTTGTGAAATGTAAGTTTTTAAGGTGTAGTACGTCACCTAAACGTTGTGTGAGAGAAATGGCACGCTTGGTCGACGTGTGAGTATCGCACGCGGCCACCTATGTGTTTGGTTGTCCTACAAACGCGCTTATTTGGAAATTGGTTTGTATTCAGGTGTAAACGCGGATTAATTTAAACGGCAATATGGTTTTGGCTGGGATTTGGTATGCCGTTTGAATGTGTAAGGTGTTCTCAAGAGTGGTTTTAACATTGTAGCAGTGTTTGTTTGATCGTCAAGGTGTGTGTGGGTGTGTGCGCGCTCATCGGTCAGTCAACTGTCTTCTGCTCAAGGTTGGGTTAATTTGAACGGTTTTATTTTTAGCATCGTTTCAATGGTGGATTTGGTGAATTGATGTGTTAATGTCCAAGTTGTTGATTTGGTTATGAAAAAGTGAGATTGAAGTGGTCTGTTTTTTTTTTATTTATTTTTTTTATTTATTTATTTTTTTTTGTTAGTCTTATGCCAAATGTTAAATTTTATTTATTGATTTAAGACTATTGAAACTAATAAAGCACAAATACTGATTAGAACTGGTTTTATAGACGTTTCAATAGAAATGATCATTAAATGCATTTTAAATGTTTTAATTTTTTTTAACCTGAACAATCCTTATGTTTCAGATAACGTTAATGCATTTAAAGTGTCGTCCTATGCCTCGACGATCTTTACCAGTATCCTATGAGATTAATTGGGTGTTGGTCAATTCCGTCAGCCCTTTCAGTTGGGTTGCTTGATCGTATTTATGCAGTTTAGCTTTAGTTCCAGTATACTGAAACCACGCTTTTAATCTTTATAAGACACGTTTATAAATGTTGATTTATAAAACAAATAGCCAAGTTCAGTCCATGTTGTTTAAGAATACTATAGATGGTATATTTAATGACTCAGACAAAACATTTGATTAGGATCTTGACGTCTGATTGAACAGTTGATATCAGCTACAACATCAGCAACAATTGACTTGCACACTAGTTTCCCATGCTTCTCCTCAGGTGCTGGTAAAGACAGACCAGTTTTACTCTATTACCCGGACAAAAGCGTCCAGGGGAGCTACAACGCCATGCTTCAGAGGTCTCTTTCTACGCCTATATGGCCGTACTGAAAGAGCGTTTTTAAGTAGGCGGTTTTGTCTGGCTATGTTTGAAAGGATAGTTTGCTCATCCCATTTGTTATTTGAAAGGGAAATGAGCGCAGCAAAAGGTTTGCAGCTTTCCACAGACGGTCAATCTGACGGAATTAAACAGAGCCTGTAAACAGCGGCCGCACAGGAGCACAATGCAGCTCCTGTGCCGAGAGATCGGTTTAACAAATAAAGCTGACCTTTGGTTTACATTCAGGAGGCAGACAGGACAGTAGTTGTAACAGTAAAAGAAAACGTTTGACTGGGAAATGCTCAGAGTAGAGATGTTCATGTTGACTATTTAGTTTCTGCTTTGTTTCAAAGGAGGCCTTTATTAAAGCTGTTTTTGACCAAATGTTAAGATTTTGTTGGTGTAAAGGTAGATAAATTTAAGATGCTTGTGTTTTAACATCTTGCAGTTATAATCTGCTTTGCTTTTTCAGTTTTAGTAATTGTGGCCACCTAGCTCACACACATAGTAGGTAAGATTACAAAACGATTACTAGGCATTGCCTTATCTCTGGTGAAGGCGCTGGTAGTCCATGACATTTTAAGTTAATTCGGTCTACGGATCGGGTTGCTCTTTTGGCTCAACACAAAACCATCATTGAGCAGTTACACATCTGCTGCCAAGTCTCTCTCCCCCTCGCTCTCCTCTGTTTGTACCATCTGATTTGGATGCTAATATCAAGTTGTATGCATTCTCTCGACCTCATTTTCTATAAGGGTGGTCCTCCAAGCTTCCAACCAAATGTTATTTTCGTCATCTCCAGACAAGCGGTGTGCCCCGAGGCTCACCCCCGAGCCCACTTTAGTTGATTAAAACCTTAAGTTAAAGCTCCGCTTCCCCCACTTAAGTTTGTTCCTGCTAATGCAGGTAGTGTCCAGAGCTAATCCAAGGGCACCGCGGTACCTTTTCATTTAGCTGATGGAGTCGCACTTCAAGAAAGCGACCCTTAACGAAGTCTTGCACGTATCCGTCATCTCCTGGGAGCCTTGTTAATGGCTGATTGTAAAGGCCATTTCTCCAATCGCTTCAGACTGGAAGGAGATCGTGTAGCCATTGAGCTTTTGCCTCTTCAGGCGAACCCTCGTCCTAATCCCACCGTGTCGCAGATTTAAGGCCAGGAAATAAGAGACCCTAGCTGACCGGAGGTAATCTAGGACACCAGCTGCTTAGCCTGGAAGAACAGCCTTGTTTGTTGACTGCCCTTTTCGGCCTAATCAGTGTTACAGTTGCCCACCAGGGCAAGAACAGGGGGTGACTGCTGGCTGTGATTTGTGATGTAATGCATACGTTTCATATGCTTGATTAGTTGGGCTTAATTAGCTAAAGCGCTTGTCGGGTGATTATCAAAACAGACAAAAGCCAGTAGTCATTTGGCAACCGCTTCAGCTCAATCAAGATTACAGAAATCCTTTAATCATTCATAGTTCTGCACATTTTATTTGTTAAACGTGAATACTTGGATTTTAGATGTGTAGGAAGTGCCACTTCCTCCCTTGACCTTTTCTTTTGACTCCTAGTAAGGCAGTCAATTCTGCTGTTTCGTGATGAAACCGAAGTAGTGACATTTGTCTTTTGTATTGTGGCATGCATCCGGCCCTAATGGATTTATTAAAAAAAGAAAAACGTAGGGCGGGGACTTGATTCTTTTGATTTAAAGTGAAATATAAGATTTGGGTGTCGCTCTTGAAAGTGTAGATGACCGTATTGCAGGTGCAGAATGTAAAAAGGATAAAAGATTGAAGAGGTCATTTGTACATTAGAGGTTTTCACCAGAGGCTCCAGTTACAGCATTTTATTAAGCATTTCAAAATCTATTATGTTTTAACTTTGATCAAAGGTGGATCGGAAAAATAGAAGGTAGATTGGGTGAAATAACATGCTGACATTTGAGTCCAATCACCAATAAAATAAGGCTTGCTATTAACACACCTGGATTTTATTTGAAATGTTTTTTTTCACAAAGCAAGAGTGTTTTTGAGTGTTTTAACTTGACTGTTGAATCATTTTATACTAAAAGACCACTGACTTTGTCTGACACACATACTTTGCTGTAAGTGTACATTTTTCCTTGTGGAGGTTGTGCGAACAGGACTATGCCAAAACAAGCTTGTGGAAAGGTGTATCGATGGTATGCGTGAACAGTCATAGTATTGGAATGCATGTTCAACAAGGAAAAAAATGAAGATGCTTTGTATAAGAAAATGATTAAAGAGTTAGTCACAGAGCTTATTGTTTTGTAATTAATTTAAGTGTCTGATTCCGTTTTCCTTGAAGTATATGGAAGTCTGTGCTTCAGAGAAGTTGACATGAACCACACGCACCACAGTTTAGTTGGATGTGCACATTTACGCCCCTACTTTTCTTGCCTGGGCTGTTTAGGATAGCCGTTTTTGATCTTTGTATAAGGTATGCTATGGAATTCCCCCAGGTAGGCTGGTGTGGAAGATGAATTTCATACCCATCAGTAGCGTTTGCATGCTTCTAATGGTGGAAACAAAATGAGATATTTGATTGTTTTGGGCTGCACTGTGAAGTGTGGTCACTTCCAGCGAAGCATCACGAATGCAGTAAAAAAAAAAAAAAATGAAGCAAACGTGCTTTAACTTGCTCAGCGAAAATGAGAAGTCCATATTCAGTAGTCCTCAGAGACAGACTGACATATAGAGAATAAGAGCTAGACGTGAGATTACTTGGGGATTGGGTTGCCAGGTGCCTGTCCAACGTGTGGAAAAACATTATTTGATTATCTGTTTAACCGTGGAAACGGAAAGACATTAGTCATGTGACCGGCAGAAGATCCACAGGACTTAATTCAGTTGCAAATGCACTTATTCACCATTTGAAACATTTGTTTGCAGTCGATTAACATTTACGTTTTGTTTTTATAGGAAGAGAGCTGTGGGTCTTAATACTGGGTCAACATCCTAGAGAACACAGAACGGGTATCCCAGAATTCAAATATGTGGGCAACATCCATGGAAACGAGGTAACGGTCTTATTTCAAAATGTAGTTTGGTTTGCGTTGTAGCTGGGACATTGCCAGTTTTTTCTAAAAGCAAAGTCTGTCCAAAGAACCCGGTCTTGCATGTTTGTTTAGTTGGGATGTGGCTAAATTTGGAAACGGAGGCTTCTTTAAATAGATTGGGTATCGAGAAGGGGCCAGTTCTAGTGTTAAGGGGCATTTTCGGTAAGAGGTGTGTGGGAAACGGGCTTTGTGCACAAAAGCATTACAGTCCGAGAAACTGGCTGCGATGCCAGTGAGGAGCAGTGGACTGTGACCCTCACCGGGAGAAGAAAAAAAAAAAAAAAAAAAAAAAAGATTCC
This sequence comes from Danio kyathit, assembly GCA_903798195.1. Classification (NCBI taxonomy): domain Eukaryota; kingdom Metazoa; phylum Chordata; class Actinopteri; order Cypriniformes; family Danionidae; genus Danio; species Danio kyathit. The sequence continues at coordinate 28,661,824 of LR812522.1, read as the reverse complement.
AAGGTGGGGTGATTAGGGGGGAAAATCTTTTCATTTATGCGCTCAGCCTCCCTCCACCCACTCGGAAGCATTGTGAATCCAGTACTTCCTGTCTTTGTGAGGAGACTAGACCAAATTTGCTGAGGAGACGTTGCTTGTGGGAAAAATAGTAAGTTGTATAGTGTGAATTTGTTGATGAGTTGACTTTGAATCTGCAACAATCCAGCATTTCCGATCAAGTGTTACATTTGCAATTGTGGGAATTGTAATAGAAAAGGTCTGAAACATCCACCAAAAAAGGCATTGTGAGGGAATAAGCTGTACGTTCCCCATCATTGCTTTATTTTAGTCTGTAAACACAGTTAATGGACATTTCTGCTGTAATAGTTTAGAGATGCAATAAATGCGACAGTGTTGTGCTCAAATTCACTAAGACATTTTAGGCTCAAGCGTTAACTATTACCAAACCATTTGTAATGACTTAGCAACCACATAGCCACACACGATAAAACCGATATGATCAATTTAGAATCCACATAACAGCCCCATGTAAACCAGGCAGAGAGCCGGAGGTGTAGTTGCATGAAATGACATGGTTCATTTACAAAATAACATTTGACGTTGTACCAGATGCTGTAATTTTGGATCGCTGATTGTTTCTTGACACTTCTTTAAAAGCGTTTTAATTTTAGTCCAAGTCCGAGCTTTACTCGTCCGACAGCAGCTGCGGCACCACAGAGTCGCCTCATTAGACCGCATCCTGTCTGGAAATGGAGCACTGTTCAAATCACGCAATTGAAGGAAACCATCTGAACGTTAAGGATGGGAGGCAAATTTCAAAACCGTAAACATTAGTGAAATTATCCACAAAACCATAGCCCATTAGCACCCATGAGTCAGAACAGTGAGGCTTGCCAGATTTTTGATGCATCACTGAAGCGGTTTTAGGACGGTCTGTCTCTTTATGACCCTGTAAGACAAAACGCAGTCCTTTTATGCGAACCTAAATGGCAAAAAGTCCCTTTAAACATTAGCTAAAGAGAAAGTAGACCGTAAACACAGACAGGATTAGTATGGATTTTTTGAGGGATTAAAGAGGAGCAAACGGAGCAGTCCTGTATCGAATCAGTCAGTTACTCAAGTAAATAGTTGCATTACTTTGTGCCTATGGGAAAAAAAGAAAGAAATTAACGTAAACGGCATTAGCTCATCTCAAAAGCGAGAGACGTTCTTGGAAGGGTGAAGTCCAGTAAATGTGTAACAGCGTCACATGACATTCGGACAGTAGAGTCAATAGCAGGAAGTTATGTTTTTTTTTTTTTCTCTCAGCTGTGGTTTTACTTGCGTCTTAAATTATTCCAGCGCATGCTTCTCAGGCCAGACCCGATCCAGAGCCTGCACCTCATGAAAGCCCGATTGTAAATATACAGACCTCTGAGTCCTGCCGGGAGCTTCTCAACAGTTTCCCTGTTCTCTGCAGGCTCTCTTAATTTGACAATGGACATTTTGTTTGTGATCATATTATAGGCATCTTATGAAAGGAGTGCGTTTTATGTAGAATTGATGCATTTTTTTAATCATGTAAAATGCTTTTGTTGTCTTAATGCCAACTGGAGAGACACGTATGCAAACTGAAACAAGCAGGCCATGTGCCTGAAATGTATGTCCTCCAGTTTGGTCATTTCAATGACACATGAATAGTTATAGTAATTCTAAAAAGAATCATTTTCTAGTCTTTTTAAAAGTTATTCAGTGTGAAGTTTAGCAGAAGTCTGGGTAGCTATTTGCGTTTTGGGAAAAGACTATCTGGCTTGTGTAATGCTGTTTGTGATGAATACAGGAAATCCGTTTTACAGGGAAGTGAATAGTATTTAATCTTGGTGGTTATGAAGCGAGTGCGAGCATCATTGCGTGTGCCTCCGCTAACAGAACAAATTGTCTGAAACGGGCCAGATGATTGTGTCCACTTCAGCGATCATTCCTTCCAGTACCAGCCACTGAGAAACACCCCAATGTACAACGCTTTTATCATTAACAGGCTTCATATTTCCTTGTGGGAAATCAGTTTGAAAGCAGTTTAGATTGCAGAAACCATGTCAAATGTGTTTTGTGGATGGATTGCAAAGTTGGTGAAATGGTGAACGTTTCTCATTCAAGACCAATTGTGTAAACATTCCTAGGAAGGAAAGTGTCTGCGTATGTATTGCAATATACAGCAGCGTGTATTATAGCAGATATTATTGTAAGTGTGCCTGTCCTCTTTGGAGTCACTTAGCATTTAGAGTAATGATTTATTAGTGACTTTTAGAAAGCCTAATTTTTTTCACAACAATAAAAGGGGTCACACTGGCCACTTTAAAGTCATAAGAGTAAATCGTCAGGAAAATTGCTGAATGCGAGTTGCTCCTTAAATGAAGCCAGACCCCTGTACCATTTCCTCTCCCACGGGTGTTTTGTTTCACCAACAAGGGTAAGCTTGGCTTCGAATGTATCTGCACACAGGTGCAGACGCATCTGAAGGTGTGAGGATGAGGGTGTCGTATGAAGTACATGATGTCTGACGAGGGGCCTGCGATTGCGTCCTGGCTGTCGATGGGTTTTAAGGGTGTGCTGTTTCTGTTGACGTGGGCGTTTTGAATTTCATGAACGTATACCCAATTGTCAGATGTCCGTTGTACTTCACAATAGATTGACTCTGTGTACAGTAAACAAAAGGCAAACCACATCAGTAAGGTTTCGACCACATCAATGGATGATCTAACAAAGAAATGCAATGACACTTGTTTGCGTAAGCGGTACATAAAGCAATTATTAGTTATGTAAACGGAGTAGGTTGAAGATGTTTTGAGATCTGCCAACGAGACGTGGATGGCAGGCTTTACGGCGTCCTCTAATCGCTGGTGGACGAGATGTTTGTTCTGAGACGACTATAGTATATAGTCTTAAGTGTTATGAAGCCAATGGATTTGTGGCTTGAACTATAAAGCAAAGCAGTATTGATGGAACCGTAAAGAAAGACAGTCAGCCAATTAGAAGTATCCCACTGTTTTTGTTCCTTTATATTAAAAATGGCTATTTGTGTTTTGATAGCGTCAGGAAATGTGGAAGCATTGTCTGGTTAAAGGAGTGAGATTATTGCCGTTCTCTCAAAGCATGTTATGAACAGTAATCATACCCACCGTTACTCCAGGACAGCCAGTTTAATCCAGTGCTCCACCGTTCTGAACTTGTGCTATATAATAACAGGTCTCCCGGCGTCACAAATGTGCTCGACAGTGCACTTTAACCTCGGTATCAGTCAGCTGTAGTTTCCTAGAAAACGGATGATCCTCAGGATAAGCGGAGGCAGCGGTTTGTCAGCACACCAGACCAATGCTTTCTGAGCGTCTCTGGTACAAGTTTGTGCAAGCGGTCTCTGGTTTATTCCTCACCACATGAGAGCTCCTCTGGCAGACGGTGACGTAGCATGAATGTTTGCTCATCTCTTCCAACTGTGAAAAGTTAATTTCCTGCTGCAGATATAGTCAGTGCTGTAGGCATGAGGATGCTGATGCTGTATAAAAAGAGAAAAACATTTGAGGTTTATTTTTGTGAATGGGGTTAGAGCGTCAATGAATGGCTAATGTTTCAAAGTGTGTTTTGACAGTAGTTGAGATGAAGGGTTCATATTGTTTAGGTGAAATCCACAAATGTTTGATATTGACGTGTCTGATGCGCCTCTGTGCTGATGAATACTTGGTGAAAGTAGTAGGCTGTAACTTGTAATTGGCATGTGCATATTTAGACACATTGGCCATAAAGTCGTAGAACTGTTATAGTGTTATAGGCTGTTTTAGTGGTTTAGCTGATCATCTATTGCAGCTAATGTGTGACTAGTTGCATGCATCTGATGTTGGACTTTGACGTGTTATCTTCTCAGAAGGTCACATTCCCTCAGGAAAGGCAGCATCACGGTTTATGGCTGCAAAAATGGCAGGACTCATGGTTTCTCAGTGGAATGTGTAGTTTGTCAGATAATATACTATGATTAGCCAGAGTTACCCATACACGAAGGCATCTATGGGAAAGGAAAGCAGGACTCATGGGTTTGTTTGGTTTTTAAGCGTTTTGTTCCTTTTGTGTGCCTTTGACTGTAGTCAGTAACTGATCTCTTTTTATTTTTGTCTGTGCAGGTTGTAGGACGCGTGTTACTGCTTCAGCTGGTGAATTATCTGACCAGTCGTTACCAGAGCGATCCCCTGGTGACCCGTTTGTTGGACAGCAGCCGCGTGCACATCCTGCCCTCCATGAACCCGGATGGATTTGAGTCGTCCAAACCAGACTGCATTTATACAGTAGGCCGGTAGGTTTCCAAATCCTAAATGTCGTGATGGCAGAGGGGGGCAAAAAGACTTGGAGGGTGTGGTGTGGCTGTTAGAGATGAGAAGGTGCTTGTTAAATGATGCGTTTGTTTAAAGTTAATTAGCCTGGACAAAGTATGCCTCAGATGAGACATGCCGAGATGCTGCGCAGTTTATTTCAGATCATTTGAATGATTACTGATAAGCAGCATCGAAAGGCTGAACGTGCACATTTAATGCGACATGAGGGACATTGCAGTAAACCGACAGAGTCAGAACAGAACATGAATAGTTTTGTTGTAGAAAAAAAGATGTCGTAAGCCTGAAGCGATGGAAAATATGTGAAGTTTGTACCCATGTGGAAAAATGGTGAAACGTGTAATCTGAAGATCTAGAAAGCAGCATTTGAGTTGAGCGAAATCTGATTAATGTTGTTGATTAAACAATGCAGCTTTTGATATCAACGTGGCAACCGGGTAAGAAGATGCAGAACAGTTGGGAACGTGATCTGTTTTGGTGGATGGTGCTGAAAGATCAGTTGTCAGCGGACGTTACGATTTTGAGAAGGGATATACAGATGAAGTACGGAGGCAAGGTGCAGCCCACTGGGTGAGCTTGAAATGGGATCGCTGATCATGATTAAGCAAACACAATTATTGAAGCTGAAATGTTGAAGACAAATAGAGATGGAGTTGGCATGTAGCGTATTTGCTTTGTACACGCACATTTAAAAGAAGCCATGTGAGGCAAGCTCCACCATACGTCCAGTTGATTAAGCCTTAATGTGAGACTCAGCAGACTTGACGTAATGCCATCAAAGCCACATCCTTGAATACAACACGCGTCTTAGAGGCCGAGACCACATAAACGCCTCTGTTGAGATGCGCAATTGGAAACAGATCTGATATGGATTTGATGATGGTGGGTAACCACTGAGAAAAAGATTGAGCAAGAGCGAAAGCGAGAGCACGCTATGACAGCAGCTGCGCAGCTGTGTGTATCGGTAATGATGATGAGGATGGTATTTTTACGCATTGCGGTTGATCGTTCCTGCCATGCTACGAGCTTCCTGTTAGGTTTGGCAGCTCCGCTAGAAGCTGTGCTCCTGAAGCAAGTGAAAGCCAAAAAACATCTCGTTGGTCACTGCCACTGTCTGTTTTAGCCGTCCGACAGATGGCTCTGAGCATTTGGCCTTTGCCATTGTTGTGGAATGTAAATCAGAAGTAGTTAAGTCATTTTTATGTGGAATTGTAGCATTTTGATAGTTTTGTCACCTCCTCTTAGTTTTTTTTTTTTTTACAGATAGGTAGTGTTCGCAGACTTTTTGTGGAATAAAATGAATAAATGTAAATAAGGACTTGAAAGAAACGTACGAGTAAGTGTTTGTGATTTTTGCGGTGAAAGAAACTATAACAAAATAGTGAAGTGTGCTTTTTAGGTATCGGTGAGACACCGCAGATGTATTTGTATCGTCCGCCCATCACTCTGCAGCCACAGAGCACAACATAAACGGTGTTTAATGTCTTTCAGTCAGACAACTGTGACTCATCCAGCCGGCCCTCTGATACTCTTCCAAATAAAAGCTACAGGCCCAAAGAGCAGCCTGACAGATTTAGCGGCTTTGCACATGAGATGTACCCGTTTGTGTGCATAAGAGTAACAAAGTTCCTGAAAATGGCACCGTAAATGAGCGGTCTTTACATCTAAAGCTAGGTTAAAGAAAAGTGAAGGGGCTCACACTGCATTTGCTCCACAGCTGATATATGATGTGATAAGTGTAGTAATGCATTTTAGGACTGATCCAGTATCGGCTGCACTCCAAGAGGCACATGAGCTCATTTAGTAGAAAGAACATTGAAGACCGATCCAGAATGTGTCTGAAGCTGTTTTGGAGCAATAATTTGAGCGGTAAAAGCATTTTGATGAGAAAATCCTGATTGTGCTCTAAAGATGGGCTGAAGGGCAGGGTTTAGATTTGAGGGTCTTGATGGGGGAATCAGGTGTCTGAACATGGTCTGCAACTGGTGAAGGAAAACAAACCGAGCGAGGCAGAGACTGATACGAGGAGAGAATTTATGAGGCGCTTAATCAGTTTTCCAAGAGCTTTCAAACAAGCCGGAGAGTTTGAGTTAGATGGAGAGAAGCTGGCATAAACAAGCTCATCTCCGCTGATAAACTGCAGCAGTCATAGAGGCTGAGTGCTATTGGGGCCTTTTATTGTTTATTAGTTATTGAGAAGAGCTGAAAGCCATTCTAATGTGGCTGACACACACACACACACACACACGCATCCTGTTTGTGCATATGTTTGACATGCAGTGTGACGTGGACTGCCCTGAGGGAGTTGATTGAATCTGTAAATATGTGCATAGAAGGCAAGCAAAAGATATGTTTGTTCACTTGTGGTTGAGTTGTCCTGTGTATTCTGCCCTTGCGTAACAGTTTGTAGCTATTTTTTTTAGCAGTGGGTTAGATAAAATGAGTAGTGTTGAAGGATCCATCTCTAGTGATAACAGTGGAGATGATTACTAATGTCATTTGATGCATTTAATAAATGCGAGTTTGGCTTAGCGATCAAATAATGGGTGAAGTTTGACTTTTTGTTTGTAGTGGAAGCAAATTTGGCGTTCTGTCTTTTTAAAGGCTTATGAAGTAGTTAGAAATAGTAGAGTTTGTACACAATTGCATATAGAATGTACCTTAGCAAATGTTTTTATTGAAACTCCAGAGTGGGAATGTATTTGAAAGAGGATCAGATGTGATTTTGTGGAGACTAGAGTGTCTCTGCTCAGGGAAGCAGTTGTGCTATAGTGAGTAGTGGCCGCGTGGTGTTTGGGATTAAGAGGGATCATTCCACTCGATGGCGTCACTGTAAACACACTAATCCACCCGCATAGATTTTGAGCTAGAGGTGCAGGCATGTTTTGGCTGTCACCGGCCGGTTGGATTCGTAATTAGCCAGATGTGTATGATGTCATAGTTTGTTGTTGCCTAATAACTGTGAAGTATTGTTGATTTTGATATTGCTGTATGATCTTTTATTTAAGCTTCGGTTTAAGCGTGTGATCTTGTTTGTCTCCGCACTGCAGGTACAATAAGAACGGCGTGGACCTGAACCGCAATTTTCCTGATGCTTTTGAAGCGAGTAACGAGCAGAAGAGAGAGTCTGAGGTGCGAGCGGTGATGGAGTGGCTGAAGAGCGAGACGTTTGTGCTGTCTGCTAATCTGCACGGAGGAGCACTGGTGGCCAGCTATCCGTACGACAACAGCAATGGAGGTCAGTTACTGCATTAATGACACCCTTTGTTTTGTGTGTTAAATTGTTTGCACATTAGTTAAGTCCCAAATGTTTCCACATGAAGCAATTAAGTGAAATAAAGAAATAAAGACATAAGACTGTTTTTGGTGCACAAGGTTTAATGTTGAGTTTTACAATAAAAGCATTATTGTATAAAGAATGTGAGGATTAACAGGAAGGTTTGTGATTTTTAGGAAGCGAGCAGCAGGGTTACAGGAGCGTGAGCCCTGATGACGATGTGTTTGTCCACCTGGCAAAGACGTACTCCTACAACCACACGGAGATGTACAGAGGAAACCTCTGTAGCGACATGCAGAGCTTCAGCAGCGGCATCACCAACGGCTATCAGTGGTATCCTCTGCAGGGTAAGTGCATCACTGGAACAGCTTATCTATGAAATGTGATTGTAAAAAGACGTAGTTGTATTATTATTAGATGATTTATGCCAGGGCTATTCAATTAGTTTGTCTTTGAGGCCAGTTCATGAAAAGCATCCCAAACGGGGGGCCGGAGAGATTTGACTTGTAATATGAGTGAAGACACAACCGCAATATAAGAGCCCATATGCTGTATTTTTGCTCAAGATGCCCACGTTGACTTTTTCTACATTAAAATGTTACTATGTTGTATTTTGAAAGTACATAACATCACTGCGTTGTACAATGTGGCTTTTTTACAAGTATATCCAAATGTATTTGGAGGCACAAAATCGGTGCATTGCTGAAGTAGGCTTCTACATTCAGACACATTCATATGTTGTGTTTTAAACTGCATAACAATTAGAGATGCAACGATTATAGATTTTGGTTGTACGATTATAGTCTGAAGAATAATGACAGTTTCACAGTTCTCACCATTATTATGCATTTATTACATTTAAAACACGACTAGTTTTGAAAATCACAAGAAAACTGCTCGTATATTAAAGTGTTGGGTTTTTTTTTGCTGCTCACCAAAAACAGCACAAAATATGAATACAAACAAACAATAGTCCATTTCTCTCTTTGGACTTAAAAATAAAGTTTTTGGTTTAAACGAGTGATAATTTTACAATGACAAAACAATGAATAAATACACAAATACTATTCTTATTTGGATTTAATGTTAATTTAAGCTATATATTAGATAAGAATTTGAATGAATTTATGGTTTGCGTTCATGTGTCATAATTTGTCTAACATATCTTTAGTTTACATTGCACTGAAAGCCACGCACAACTCTCACCACTACAGCTTGAGATGATTTGTGCTGTGCTTGTAGGGCGTGAGTGTGTTGGTCTGCTTGTAAGCTGCGTGCGCACCGCTTCCAATATGCGCACGTCTCAATTGGAAATAATGTACTTGCGCGTGGAAAAGACTTAATGTCAGCGGCTTGCGTTAATCCATTGTGCTTGTGTTTTTTGGCATTAGTAAAAGATGAGCAAAAGATGTATTTGGGATGGATGTGATAATTTTAAAACAGCTTAGTGAGTCTTTAGTAAAGCCGATCACTAAAATTATCAATTTGTCCATTTCTCAGGGGATGTTTCCTAGTGCTTGGAAATCATCTGTCATTGTGCCTATATTTAAAAGTGGCGATCCAGACTCTACTAGTAATTACAGACCTATCAGCAGGGCCAGACGGAATCTGCGGACGTTTTTTGCTATTTGTGCGGAGAATTTTGGTAAAAATCTGTGGATTTCTGCAGAATTATTTTGGGAGTATCATAGCTAAAACCTTAATATGTTAAAGAAAAAATAATATCTTTTTAACTTGTATTTAATGTTTAAAATGCAAATCCAATTAGAATAACTGTAAATAGTCAACTTTAAGTAAATAAACAGAATTAATAATGGCCAAAAAATCTGCGGAAAATCTGCAAAAAATCTGCGGAATTCTGCGCGCGCAGATTCCGTGTGGGCCTACCTATCAGTATATTACCTATAGTATCAAAGATTGCAGAAAAACTGATAGCCACACAAATTACAAATTACTTAAACAATAGTTCCTTTGCTTTAGATCCATTGCAGTTTGGCTTCAGAGCAAATTACTCAAGTGAGATGGCAAATTGCTACTTCACCGAAAAAGTCAAGTCTTTATTAGATAATGGGGGGGGTCGTTGGGGCTGTGTTTCTTGACTTGAGGAAGGCCTTTGATACTGTAAATCATAGAATTCTAATGTCTAAATTAGTAGATTTTAATTTCTCCCCTCAAACTTTAAAACGGATAGAATCATACCTGTCTGGTCGCACACAGTGTGTTAATATACAGAATTATAAATCTGCCCCATTAGGTATGTCCACTGGTGTCCCACAAGGATCTATTTTGGGCCCTTTACTTTTTACTTTATATATCAATGATCTTCCAATTCCATCCATTTGTCCAAATAATAATAATAATATACAAATGTATGCGGATGACACTGTTATATTTATTCATAGTAGTAGTGTGTTGCAAGTCGCAAACAAACTTACAGAATCGCTGGTACATCTTTCAGCCTGGTTAGAACAGTGCTGTTTACAGTTAAACGTCTCTAAAACAGTGTGTATGTTCTTTTCTAAAAATAATAGGTTAAGTGAAGCACCAGATGTATTTGTATCAGGGGAAAGATTACAAGTTGTATCTGAGTACAGGTACCTTGGTGTTTTGATAGATTCAAAACTATCGTTTAAGTCACAGGTTAAAAAGGTATGTAACCGGGTCAGATTCAGTTTAGCAAATTTTAGATTTATTCGTGATCAGATGTCCTGCGAGGCTGCCCTAATCTTTTATCACTCCATGATTATCTGTCATATCACTTATTGTTTAACTACTTGGTCCCAAGCTAGCATTACTACGCTGAAGCCACTTGAATCATTATTAAACAATGGTGAAATTGAACTGATTTCTTATCAAGGGTTTTTAAGGATTGTTTGTATATTAAAGAAACATAACCTGCTTAGTTGGGAAAATTTAATTAAATATGTACATATTTGTTTAATGTATAAGACCATACATAACCCGACTTCACCACTAAATCAGTTTGTGAAAGTTAGATCGACTGCTCACCGAACTACTAGAGGTGGTGAAAGAGGAGACTGTATTATTCCTCTCAAAAAAAGTAAATTCAGCCAGTGGGTATTTTCAGTTAAAGCCGCTAGGGAATGGAACACCATCCCATCAACAATAAGATCACTTACTTTTTGTTCTTTTCAGATTCATGTTAAAAATTGGTTATTGGCAAATCAACATTGTCAGCATTAGTACTGTATTCTTGACACTTATTTGTACTGTTTGTCTTTGGCTTTTTTTTTTTTTTTCTTTTCCTTTTCTGCTGCCATCAATCTGTTTTTGTTTTTTTGCTTTTTTAACTGTATTTTATATTTGATAGTGTACTTTGCTATTATGCTGTGCTTCTATTTTAGGTGTGACCTTTTAACGTTCTGTAAGGGGTCTACAGATGAAAAATAGCCATTCTTGGCTAATTCTGGCACATTTTACAGTAATGTTTATTAATGTGCATTGACCCTGTAAACAAATAAACTAAACTAAACTAAAAGTAGCAGCAGCTTTTTTTTTTTTTTTTTTTTTTTTTTTTTTTTTTTTTTTTTTTGTGCAATAAATGTGGTGTTGAGAAGCCTTTAATGCGGGGTTAATAGTGACATGCGCAGCCTTTAACTGTATTGAACAGATGCACATCACTCAATGATTATAGTGGCCCGAATGAACAATTTATTTTTCATGTGTTGGTCACACTATTTGGGGGCTGGAGCAAATTGCCTGTGGGGCTGGGTTTGGCGTGTGGGCCGCTAATTGAATAGCCCTGATTTATGCTATACATTCACAAACTGCCTTTTGACATTGTAACATTACACTCATGTTAAAACAGTCTGCAAAGTTGAAATGTAAGCATTTAAAAATGTTTTGTCGTTTTAGGGGGAATGCAGGACTACAATTATGTGTGGGCTCAGTGTTTGGAGCTGACCCTTGAGATCTCGTGCTGCAAGTTTCCTCCAGAGGAGCAGCTTCCTGCACTATGGGAGGCCAACAGACCTGCACTACTGGCTTACATGCAGCAAGTCCATTTAGGTAGAGTATTTGCAAACAGCACTGACTAGCAGGGTTTACAAAGGTTCAGTTTTTGGTGACCAATTTCAAAAATTAAAAAGTGTGAATTGTGTAGTATTTATGCATTCCTTATTTCTCTGTGGCCAAGTGGTTTCATTTTTTTGTATAATTATTATAAAATTTTTTTTCTTCTGTATGTATGTAACTATTGTATGAAGTGGTTTAATTTTTATTGCACCTCATTTGTCCTAGAGCCCCCTCCCCCATGGCCAAATTGTGTGTAATTTTGTTTTTATTTCCACTCTCATCAGTCCCCCATTGTGTTGTGGCCAATTTATTCCATGTTTGTTTGTTTGTTTGTTTTATCATGCATTTATTAACGACCCCAACCCACACCCCCCCCATGTATGTGGCCAATATGTTGTGTGTTTGTAAAAATGTATTTTGTTATTATCTTCCCACCCCAGTCATCAGTTCCCTGTGGGCAATTAATTCCTTTTTTGTTTTTTTTTGTTGTATGTTAGTAATTGGTAATGTATTTGTTTACCCCCCTCTCCCCGTCTTGGAAGAAATGGGCCACTAATTGACTGTTCAATGTTTTAAAGAATTTATTTGTGTAGTTTTGTAATGCATTTAGTTATATTTTTCCCATCAATCTACCTTTACCCTGTAGACAATTTGTTCCATTTTTGTTTTTGTAATGTATTTTTTGCCCTGCTCACCATCAACCCCATCTCTCTTGCCCCTCATTCATAGGGATGGCATTATTTATTTATCCCCCCCTCCTTCCCCTGTGGCTAATGTTTTAATAGTGTTAAATTTTTGTTTTACCCTCTTCTCATCAGTCCCTGTTAATTGGTTGTTTTCAGAGTAATTGTGTATGTGAGCCTTTTCCACCTGGCTTTAAGATGAGCATCTGCTGATATGACTGGAGGGGAGTAAAATGTCATTTTAAATGTGTAGTGAGCAACATGTATTGTTCAGTTGTATAATTTAACTTCTGAGGGCTATCCTGACTGAAAGTAGGTATGAATGCCTGTTAAGTGTAGAAAGGAAATGCATCTGTAACTTTGTAAATGTTGTGGGCTTAATAAAGTGGAGAAAAGGCCTTGCAATGTGTAGTTAATTTCGTAATGCATGTATTGTTTAAATAGTTTGGATATTGGTTTCATTTAAATTTGCTATGTTTGTTCAAAGTTAGTATTGTATTAAATGTTTATGTGAATGTTTTTTAGGAATTTTGTTTTTCAGTGAGTAATGCTTGTCTATAGCAATTAGGTTGTAAGAGTGTTTGATTAGTAATTTTATTTTTCTGTGCAGGGTTGAAAGGTGTGGTGATGAATTCTTCAGGCAAGGTGATATCTTATGCTGTTGTGGAGGTGTTGGGAAGAAGCAATATTTGCTCATTTGAAAGTGATGTGAATGGAGAATACTACAGATTATTGTTGCCTGGAAAGTACATGTTGAGAGTAAGAATTGTGTTTAAAGAAATACAAAGTTTGAAAATTGTTTTGTCTTTATTTTTTCCAAGGAATTTTGGTGGTCATTTGTAGTAAGTAAGTAAGTAAGTAAGTAAGTAAGTAAGTAAGTAAGTAAGTAAGTAAGTAAGTAAGTAAGTAAGTAAGTAAGTAAGTAAGTAAGTAAGTAAGTAAGTAAGTAAGTAAGTAAGTAAGTAAGTAAGTAAGTAAGTAAGTAAGTAAGTAAGTAAGTAAGTAAGTAAGTAAGTAAGTAAGTAAGTAAGTAAGTAAGTAAGTAAGTAAGTAAGTAAGTAAGTAAGTAAGTAAGTAAGTAAGTAAGTAAGTAAGTAAGTAAGTAAGTAAGTAAGTAAGTAAGTAAGTAAGTAAGTAAGTAAGTAAGTAAGTAAGTAAGTAAGTAAGTAAGTAAGTAAGTAAGTAAGTAAGTAAGTAAGTAAGTAAGTAAGTAAGTAAGTAAGTAAGTAAGTAAGTAAGTAAGTAAGTAAGTAAGTAAGTAAGTAAGTAAGTAAGTAAGTAAGTAAGTAAGTAAGTAAGTAAGTAAGTAAGTAAGTAAGTAAGTAAGTAAGTAAGTAAGTAAGTAAGTAAGTAAGTAAGTAAGTAAGTAAGTAAGTAAGTAAGTAAGTAAGTAAGTAAGTAAGTAAGTAAGTAAGTAAGTAAGTAAGTAAGTAAGTAAGTAAGTAAGTAAGTAAGTAAGTAAGTAAGTAAGTAAGTAAGTAAGTAAGTAAGTAAGTAAGTAAGTAAGTAAGTAAGTAAGTAAGTAAGTAAGTAAGTACACATTGGGTACATACTGGGGGGGGGGGGCGGGGACAGACAGCATGTAACACAATCTGTATTTTACAGGTGACATCTCCAGGATACAAGACCCTCACACAAACTGTTGAAGTGCCCTATGGTCCAGACCACTTCTCTGCCCTCACACACAACTTCATCCTCCAACACAGTGACAGCAACTCAGACTCCAGCACACCAGCTCATTCCTCCTGCAGCAGCTGCGAATCACCTGGAAAAGACACACACAACAGTGCCACCCAGCTGATCAATGCACTCACTGCACCACTCCTACAAACCGTGATGGTCATGATGATGCTGAACTGACAAAAACACATCTGCTCATGTTTGTGCAATTCTGTTTTTTGGACATTTTTACACAAAAACACCATGCCATATCTACCTTTGTACTTGATGATGAAGATGACGAAGAAGAATCACAATTGGCCAAAACTGCAAACAAAGACAAAACAACATTTCAGATTGACACGTGCATGCATTCAGCACATCATTAACATTTCTAAATCTAATGTCTATTTTGAACATTTGATATGGACTCCTTGACCTGTTTTGTGGACATTACCAACGTTCATTTGGAGCTGTTCAACATGAAGAGCGCAAAACACCAAAAGAAAAGCTTTTCTACCTCACTTACTAATATTAATCATCAAGCCTAGCAGTGCCTTTAATAAACATCAATTGCTCACTCATTTCATCTAAAAGCTGCCATTTTACTTTTCTTACAAACCATTCTACATTAGACATCATGTGCATACATGTCACTACTAAATGTGTACACAGCTGTTTAAACCTACATGTTAATACACTACCCCTGGGGTGGGGGGGGGCATCTATAAGAACAAATAATCTCACACAAACAAGTTCTTTCATTCAAATATGCAAAGGAAAGACGCAAAGTGTGTACTGTATTTCAGCCAATAATAAACTGACAGAGAAAGCTTAAAGTGACCATTTTCAATTTCACAAGGTTACTATTGCACAACTAATGCTGTCACGTCCACTGGAACAGTTCATTTACTTAAATAGACTTAAGCATTCTTTTAGTTGTTCAGCCATAAACCAACATGAAACACTGCTATCAATGTTAGCGCAGAATCTCCGTATTCAAGAAGCACTGCATTCAATTCCATTTCCCCCACCATGTCTTTAAACTATGACAGTCTCTTTAAACTATAACAATTTCTTTAAACTACGACAATTTCTTTTAGCCCAGTATGCTTAGATAAACTGTCATAGTTTAAAGACATGGCAAGTAAAAAAGCTTTTTAACACAATGCTTCTTGTCAACTCTGACACTCACTTCATATCCTATCTCTATCAGGCAGTGAAGATCACTGACTTTTTTTTTTTTTTTTTTTTTAAGAAATCACATCTTAAACATGGCAATTTTGTCATGGAAAGCCGGTCCTGGGGGTGGCTGCCTTAAAATGAAAAGTCTGTGTGCATATACCCCATTTCTATACAGTTTACAACAACTAACAGTCAAATTCATCACTAATTAAATGTTGCTTTCATTTACACTATATCTCATCTCACACTTTTTTTATTATCTACATTATTTTTAAACCATATTTATTTTTTAAACTATTATTATTATTATTTTACTGATTCTGCAATAGAAAATGCTGTGTGTCATGCAGACTGCTATACTGCAAATTGTACATTACTACTACTACTACTACAACAACTACTCTTCAGCATTTTATGGCCATTACCACATTTTGCTAGATACTTTCAAATACTTCTTTCATTCCACACACACACAAAGCACATCGAATAGAGGCTGACGCTATTTGCTTCATCCTAAATAAATGCATGCACAAATATAAAGACTACATTACATAGAAACACATTTGCCACTTTCATTAGGACACAAACCAAGTCATTACATACTCTGCCTTGTCTGCTTCCAAACCACTCTTTCATCTCTTTCATGTACACTATTTCACTAAACATCTGCTATACAAACACTTCTGCTAAACCCAAAATGAATACGCACTTTTCTTTCAATATCTTTTAGCCTTCTCTTGCACATAGACTATTTACATTTTTGCCTCTCATATCAAAATATCACTTCCCCTCTACAAGAAATCTGTGGCCACAGAACTGCACAAAAGCCAATCAACTGGTTCAACATCTCTCTTTCACTTCTCTGTTTGAACACACCGTGACTAATAACTGGGCCACATCTATTAACATCTACATCACAATAATAACAAGACGAGAAACAGTTCGTTCGTTCATTCATCCATCCATCCATCCATCCATTTCTTACACTTGGCCTTTTGACAAATACAACACAACTACTTTTCGTTCAAACAATTTACCTCAGACACAATGCTCAAAGTATTTGAATCAGCTCTTTGCTAAATACAGTTACTTCTTTACAAATTACACTGAATAGATTCCAAAATGTCCTGTATCTCAAATTACACTTAAACATTTCACTGCAACAATTAGCTATGCACAAACAGTATATTCTCTATTAAAAGTCAAAAGTTCAACTTTTCATGCCATGTTGCGTTCCTTCTTAGAGTGAAAACACCTCCAAAATACTCACTATTTTACTATTTACCTCTGCAAACACCATTGTGTATGTAGCAAACTCTTTTGCCTACAGCTGTGGCTAAACTAAGGACCGGATTTTGCCGTTTTTCTAAATGCATTGCTGTTCTCTTTTGACTTAATTGTTTGTCTCTTGAGTCAAAAAATATTGCACAATATGGGAAGTGCATCTGTGGGAAATATAACAACAAGCTACATGTATAAATCTGCCACGTAACCAAACTTCTCATTGATATGATAAAAGCAGACTCTTTTTTTTCATGACAATAATTAAAGTGGCAGGAGCTCATTCCAAATCAATATGGAATCAGTTGAATTACTTAATAAAATATAGCTCATCGCTTCTATTGATGATAAACGCATGGAGAAACTGATTAATAAACCTGCGGATGCAGCTCAAGCACTTCATTAATTGAAGACTCGGTAGCCTTAATCACACAACATTTCTATCCCAATTATTCACAAGCTCATCAAGTAAATACAGTGGAAACTGTTACTCCAAGGTCACTTTCTGCTTATCAAAACAACAATTACAACTTTTAAATCATCCAAAGCAAAGGTATGACAGCCCAGTGAGTCATTCTATCATTCATCAAATGATCAATGTGTCTGTTACTCTGAACATGTTCCTAGTGCTTCCAAATCATGTATTCATTTGCCTATATCCTCCAGCTGCTACTAATTATACACCTATTGGTATATTTCAAAGTTTACAGAGAAACTAACAGCTACACAAATCCCTCATTCTTTCAACAATACTTCTTTTGCAATTTGGCTTGACAACAAACTAATCAACTCAGATGGCAAGTTGCTACTTCATTTGAAAAGTCAAGTCTTCATGGTGGGGTGGTCAGTGCTGTTTCTCCACCTCAGGAAGGCCTTTGACACTATCAATCACACAATCACACAATTCTACTAATGTCTACATTATTAAGTTTAAATTTCTTTACCATGGATAGAATCATCACTGTCTGCTCATTTAAACTATGTTGGTGTACACAATTACAAATGTGCACCTTCAGCCTATCCACTGATTTTCCGCAAGGATCTTTTTACTTTTTCACTTATACGCTGTGTCAATGACCTTCCTTCCATCTGTCCTAATAATAATATTCAAATATATGCAGATGACACTCTTCTTTTATTCCCAGCAGCAGTGTCACAAGTTGCAAACAAACTACGTTTTAACTTTAGCAACGTTTTAGTTGACTACAGCCACCATTGCTGTGTACAGTTCCAAATCTCCAAAACACAGTGTGGGTTCTTTTCCAAAAATAATACTTGAACTGCAGTACCGCATGTATTTGTATCAGGATTACAAGTTGCTTACAAGATGTTGTTCTGATGGATTCAAAACGTTCATTTAGGCCACAGGTCTGTAACCGCATCACATTCAGTCTAGCTCATTTTAGAGTTTAATGTATTTATATGTATTTTCACTCTATGATTTTATCATATACGGCTACAAATAAAAAAAAACGTACATTGTGATATTTGACTTTTCTGCCATTTATATTGCCATCTTTCACCAACTGAATGGGAAGTGCATCTGGCCCAAAAAAAAAAATAATAATAATAAAATTCTGTTCATTAACATTTTCCCTATTTTGTGATTACCAATTTTTTCCCTTTATTTACAGTTGTGAATTGCATTTTGGGGGGTTGATCTATGGACTTTTGATGTTGAAAATTCATGTAAGAAATAATAAGTCTGGAAAGTAACAGAAAATACACTGGCAGTATATTACCAAGGTCTTTGTACCATAATATAAAACACTAAGCCAAACAATATATCCCTTTAAACTATTCAAAATGTTTATAACATTTTTCAAGGTTAAAAGTTGTTGGAAGAAAAACTAAAGCAAATCAAAACATCGATCGCAAAACACAGACAACACGTCATTTACAGATATTTCTAACAGTGTTATTTTTTCAGTTGTAGTGCTTCTTGTCCATATAAATGAAGGACTCTAACAGTATTCGGCTACACAAATAAAACCATCTAATGTATGATCAAGTTGAATAGTCTTCATTATATACAATCACTAAATCAAATACTTTTTGGTTCAACAAATGCAATAATTCCTTGTGCCCAAATGCTTTCAACTCAGTCCAAACGCTTACACAGTCACACAAGTGATAAACTGTCACCCTTTTATGCTTAAACTGAAATGACTCCACAATTGTACCTGCTCAACTATAATCCTGACTCCACATTACAGATCCTGCCATGTCCATATTGCACACATTGCCATATCAATCCTAAAACAATATATATACAGTGCAGCACTAATCTTATACCACTTATTGTTTAACTACTTGATCGCAAGCTAGTATTACTACTCTAACTGTGTCAAAACAATCAATAAACTGCTTCATGACAAATCAGTTCAATTCCATCATTCTATGTTAAAGACATACAATCTGCTAAGATTGGTCTTTTACATTCAACAGGTTCATAATTGTCTACTGATTAAGACTACACATAACCCAACTTCAATCACTTTGTGAATGTTACAACAACTTCTCATGTATTCTGACAGTACACCTACTTGTAGTGTTTGATCTTGGCTATGTTGTCCTGGTCTCTGTCCTCTCTATGTTTTCTTTTTACATTTAAATATTTGATAGTCGTCTTTTCTGCGTTAATATACTTTTGTTTGTATTTTAGATGCAACTTTTTAACATTCTGTCAAAGGTTTACTGATCAAAAGTAGTCATTCTTGCCTAATATTGACACATTTTTTAGTCATGTTCATTAAAGTGCCTGTATGTGCCCCTGTAAACAATAACAATAATAAACTATACTGAACACTTCAAGTGGGTTAAAAGCATTCAGACACAGAAAGCAACCACCAAGCTTTAACAGCAGTGATTGATGTTATTTTTACATAGTCAAGAAGACTATGCGGCGTTCTTTCACAAAACACAAAAAAACAGACAACTCTTTGCCATTTCCTATGACAGACTGAAATGATACACATTACTTGCCCGAAAAAAGCAGATTTCCTGTATACTACAAACCTGCCTCAGATTAACAACTTATTGATGATTATGATCATTATTGTTCTCCTCATTATTATTACTAGTATAAGTACTGTTATTGATACCATTTCATTTACTGCCACTATATTGATAAAAACAAGAAAAAAAATAAAAATAAAACAAAACATTCACCTATTCTTACCGTAGTTATGAGTGTGTGTGTGTGAGCCAGTTCTGCCATCAGGACAATCCAAACTGATCTGAAGCTGTCCTTACACAACTATTGGAGAGTAGTGCATCTGCAAATGAGCCGCGCTGCTCTCCCGGTAACACAACATACAGCATCTCGCAGCATCCAGCTCACACCCGCTGATGACCTTCAGACACACAACACAACGCATGTCACCATTCATCAGTTACTGTTGTAAAGTATGTGTATGTCAAACTGATAGCCACCCAAATCACTAATCCTTATACATCCATTGTAGTTTGGCTTCAGGGCAAACTATTTAACTGAGATGGCACATTTCTAATTAACAAGTCAAGCGTTCATTACATGGGGTCGTCTCTTTCACACTGTATATCACAAAAACATCATGTCCAAATGAGTAGCTTTTACCTTCTACCCACAAACTTTAACATGGACCATGTGTATCTGAGTACAAGTACCTTAAGCCACAGATTAAAATGTAGGTAACTGGGTCAGTTTAAGTCTACCAAATTTGACATTTATACATGATTATATAAGTCTGAGGCCACCCTAATGTATTTTCACTCTATGATTACTTCTTATAGCACTTATTGTTTAGCCACTTGGTCGCAAGCTAGCATTACTACTCTGAATCCACTTCAGTCTTTGTAAAAACAATCATTTAAATGCTTCATGACAAATCAGTTCAATTCCATCATAATTAAAGACATACAATCTGCTAAGCCAGGAAATTTGAGTAAATACAGTGCGTACGTATTGGTCTGCTGTTTAAAACTACGTAGACATAACCCAACTCAATCACTTTGTGAATGTTACAACAACTTCTCACCCAACTACAATGAATTCAGTAAAAGAGGGACTGAATTATTCCCGTCAAAACATGTTGTGGTGGAAATTCATTTTATTCATCTTATATTCGTTTATACACTCATTTATATACATTATAAATGTCTATTTTTTTATTCTTACACGAATGTACTGTTTACGTTACACCAAGTGTGACCACTTTAACATCTGTTTATCAACAGACAAGATCTGGATAAGTACATGGTGATTTAACAAGCTACATGTTTGGATGGGATGTAAGGCTGAAATGTAGATGGTCAAAAATGAAGTTTGAGCGCTGATGTAACTGTGATTCATCCGGTAATGTCACTGATGACCTTGTGGGTATTACAAACTAGATAAAAAATGAACGCACTCTACGTCGTTGCTGTATGATTGTGTGACCTTCTTTGCAAAGAATAAAACTTTAAAAGACACTTGAATTTGTCTTCTTAACCACTGAGAGAACCTCCTTAAAGGAAATTGCCACTACACATCAATTCACTCTGTATTTTCAGTGAAAGCTGCTAGGAAATGGACCTCCATCTCACCAACAATCACACGATTACATACTTTTACTTCTTTTCACTTCCATCATCAAAATTGCTTTTTGACAACTCCACAATGTCAACATTAATGCTGTATTCTTAACAGTAGGTGTAATTGTACTGTTTGATCTTGCCTATGTTTCCCAACAACCCATTCATGATGATTATTGCTGTTGTTGTTCTTATTGTTATCATTATTAACATTATTATTAGTAGTTGTAGTAGTAGTAGTACTATTACTAATATAATTTCATATAATATCATAACATCAGATTACTCGACTTTTTTTCTTTCATTATTTATATTGTTGAAAACCATTTATTTCTTGGTTTCTTATTTCTTACATGATATGCAACACTCTTTCTAATACACATACACAGTGTTTGTGTATATTGCCAAAAAATACCACTAAATAACTAAAAAACAGTAACCTTTGCACTTTGCTATCACTTTTAGCCCAATACTTTGACTATTATTTACATGGTTTAATCTAGATATTTCGTTACTATTCTGTGACATACAAAAACATCCACGAGTAATTTACCGACAAATCAACTGCGAAGCTAATTAAATTGTAACAACTGTTTTTTTTTTCCAATCAATATTGGGGCAGTAAATGAAACTGCAATCATGTCCGTGCTTTTCTTCATTTACTGCCCCAATATTGACTGGAAAAAAAAAAAAAAAGAAAAACATTTGTATCATTCGCTTATTCTTACCGTTGTTATGAGTGTGTGAGCTACTTCTGCCATCTCTGCATATCAGGACAATCCAAACTGATCTGAAGCCATCCGTACACAACCACGTCAGCCGGGAAGCTCTTCCAGTAACACAAAATACAGCATCGTAGCACCTTCTCCAGCGCAGATAACCTGAAAACACACAACACAACACATGTCAGCATTCATCAATACTGTTGCGTTTTATACACATTGTTATATACAAAATCACACATGTACAACTAAACAAGTCAATTGACCCATGAACATTTTTTTATCTAAAATGCACCACTGGCCACAATACTGTATATGCACACACTGTATAAACAACTCAGTTCCTTCTCACAATAATTATATTATTAGAATTACAATATCAACCTCCTAGGGCTTGAATGTTAATGTTAACGTTTTACCTCTTAAGTGGATATTTAAAATACTATGAAGTTTTTATAGTTTGTTACAGACATACAGTGTCATCCTGCAACTGTTTTGCAGCCTATGAAATGTTCCAAACCCTATTTTTAACTGACTACAATTGTAAAAAAAAAACAAAACAAAAAAAACAAATGTTTTTACTCTCTGATAGTCAAAGCAAGTTCAAAAAAAAAAAAATTCTATGTTATATATGCATTAAAAAACATTCAGGAAAAAATGTTTTATGTAAATTCCGACCACGAGTCCACATATACACACATCATTTTTCTATAAAAGTACATCATATCAAAAGATGATACTTAGGTTTTTATTCTAATTAGGTTCCAATATGCCCAAATAGCAAAGAGAAATAAAAAATGCATGTAAAAAAACACCTTGGGCCGTAAGAGGTTATGGTAAGCTGGGAATAAGGGTTGTTTTAACGGGTAAAACAACAAATACTTTTTTTGTGCATCGCTTCATTGTATATTTACACACAATGTTTACAGCGAACAACTCTTCTGACAAGCAAGCTTTCCAACAGATTGTAACTTTTCAACTCAAACTCTTCAGTCAAAACTGTTCTATAAACAAATGTGCATCTTTAAAGCTTTCAAAACATCCATAAATACAATTGATATGTTATTCTGTTCTGATTCTGCAAGCTCTCCTTTCGGTTCTATTACATTCCAGATACAAATCTTCATTCCTCAATGCAGCGATAGTTTACAAATGTTCAATTCATTACACAATACACCCAATTTTACTTTACTATTAGTTCAGGTCAGGACATTAAGTTCAGGATTATAGTTCATGTACATTAAAACACAGAAAAATCATAATAAATAATATACCTGCATATAAAAATAAGATGACAATGGCACAGTACATTTAACCCACCACAACAAGCACTACAACTCAAAATATAAACATTCAAATTGTTTTGGTTTTTTCCATTTGCACAAAAGACTCATTGGGATGATAATTACAATAATAATGATTATTTTTGTTATTAAACAGGAAACTGACTGATTAGCCTGCTGATGCAGCTCTAAGAATAATTTTGTGGACTTTGTAGCTTCAAGCTCACAATGTTAGTCCTCTAATTATTCACAATTACATTAAGTAAACAGCAGCACAAGCTCTTACTCTAAGCTCAGTTTACTTAACTTACCAAGTTCACGTTATTGAGTCTATATTCAAAAACTCTACTAGAGTAATTACACCTATCAGTATATTACTTGTAGTTTCAAAGATTGCTAAAAAACTGATACTGTAGCTACACAAATTACAATTGCTTTTCATGTATTGCAGTTTAGCTTCAGGGCAAACTATTCAACTAAGATGGCAAATTGCTACTTAATTTGAAAAGTACTCATTGGATAATGATGGGGTCGTCTGGACTGTGTTTCTCTTTCACACTGTAAATCACACAATTATCATGTCCAAATTACATTTTACCTTCTCCCCACAAACTTTAACATGAACAGAATCATCTCTGTCTGGTCATGCAAAGTATGTTTGTTTACAGAATTACAAATCTGCACCCTTAGCCTATCCACTGGTGTTCCGCAAGTATCTATTCTGGCTCCTTTACTTTTGCTGTTATACTGTGTCAATGACCTTCCATCAGTCCTAACAATAACATTCAAATGTATGCAGATGACACTGTTCTTTTATTCCCAGTAGCAGTGTCACAAGTTGCAAATAAACTCACATAATCTATGCTACGTTACACCCTGGTTACAACATTGCTGTTGTTACAATTGAACATCTCTAAAACACTGTGTTCTTTCCCAAAAATGTATATTTTAAGTGAGGCATCGCATTTTATTTCTATTAGGGGAAAGGTTACAAGTCGCACCTTAAGCCCCAGGTTAAAAATGTATGTAACTGGGTCATATTCAGTCTACCAAATTTTACATTTCTACGTGAGTATATGTAGTCTGAAGCCACCCTAATGTATTTTCACTCTATGATTATTTCTTTTATAACTTATTGTTTACCACTTGGTCGCAAGCTAGTATTACTACTCTGAATCCACTTGAGTCTTTTTTTGCAAAACAACCATTAAAATGCTTTATGAGAAATCACTTCAATTTCATCATTCAATGTTAAAGACTGCTAAGCCGAGATATTTGGATAAAACATGTACATAATTGTCTACTGATTAAGACTACACATAACCCAACTTCAATCAGTTTGTGAATGTTACAACAACTTCTCACCCAACTACAATGAGTGGGGAAAGAGAGATTGTATTTGTCCTATCAACAGATGTCAATTTACTCAGTCTATCTTATATATATATATATGATAGTTGTATTTTGTGTTAATATGCTTTCTATTTTAGGTGTGACTTTTTACTAATGTTAAATAGCCACTCTTCCCTAATTTTGACACATTTTACAGTAATGTTCAATAATGTACGTGTAAATAAATCAAATAAACAAAACTAAACACTTCAAGTGGGTTAAAATCATTCGGCCACAGGACACAATCACATTGGAAGCTTTAACAGCAGTGATTGGATGTTATTTTTACATAGTCAACAAGACTATGCAGTGCTCTTTCACATCTAAAAACACATGACTTTTTGCCATTTCATGCAGTATATGACAGAACTGAAAACTAAGATGATATACGCTACTTACATGAAAAAAGTATATTTCCTTTATACTACAAAACTGCCTCAGATTAACCTATTTATGATAATGAAGGATTCGGATTTATACCTTCCAATCCGTCTCCGCATGGATCAACTTTTATCCCTTTCTCATCATCCTGTTTCTCATTATTTTTATTAAATATAATTCATTGATTATTTGAATGACTTTTTAACTTTGAATTGACTTTAACTAATGAATAAGTTAACACACTGCTTTGTGGAAGAATGTTCAGTGCATTTGCCTGTTTCTTTGTACCTATTTTCAGGAACCACCAAACTAGGTCAGAGGTCACGGAGACCTTGAGTGGAAATGAAGTGCTGAGAACTGGAAGCAACTGTTTCTATTGTTATTTCTATGAGTTAATACTATCTAAAATGTCTGAAGTGATTTTGCTATTTATTCAAGATAGACTTTGTGCAGTGCCAATATAACTGCCTGAATGTAGATTATACTGGTTTTTAACCAATTTTGATGAAGACGGCTGAGAGTACACTCAGCCTTGGGTAAGAAACAGATAGTACATTAAGTGTGTGTGTGTGTGTGTGTGTGTGTGTGTGTGTGTGTGTGTGTGTGTGTGTGTGTGTGTGTGTGTGTGTGTGTGTGTGTGCACTCTATTTAATTGTAGATCCTTTTCACTGGTCTGGAGTCAGCTCTAAACAGTCTAGTGGATGTCTGACGTTTATGCTTAAGATATTGTTCAGAATTGTATGGACGCACCCATGTGGAAATTTTCAAAGTCTATCTGTGTTTTAACCAATCAGGTTAGAACACCTCTATGTATGATGCAGTTAACGACGTTATGTGAGAGTATAATTGTTATTGATTTGTGATTGTAGGCAGAGCAGCCTAGGAACTCATTGCAAGTGTTGAAGCTGGCTTCTGCTGATGAAACTGCAAACTATCTTCAGGAAACTTTATTTATTTATTTATTTATTTGAATCTCTGACTCCGGCAATAATGACGATGATGATTATGACTATTATTATTGTTGTTGTTGTTATCGTCATTATTATTATTTGTAGTAGTAGTAGTATTAGTACTATTATTAATTTGATTTCATATAATATCATGACATCAAATTGCATGTTCAACTGTTCTTTTTTCCTTATTTCAATTCTTGTATACAATTTCTTTCTTGATTTTTTTTATTTAATACAACAAATAAATGTAATACATAAGCTACTAACAAAACATCATAACATAACATCATATCTACCTTTCAACTACTTTGTCACCATGTTTAGCCCAATATTTTGACTTTTAATAACGTGCCTTGATCTACATGTTTGATTAATAATCTGTGACATACAAAAATAGCCACGAGTCAGTTACCCCTTGTGACTGTGAAGTTGAACTTTTGAAATTGCAAACATGTCCGCTCTTTTCTTATTCCTTCATTTACTGCCCAAAGATTGATTGAAAAAAAAAAAAAAAAAAAAAAAAAAGAAAAACATTTGTATCGTTCACTTTTTCTTACCGTTGCTATGAGTGTGTGTGCCACTTCTACCATCTCTGCACATCAGGACAATCCAAAGTGATCTGAAGCCGTCCGTACACAACCATTGGAGAGTATCTGCTCACTTTCCAGTAACACAAAATAAAGCATCGCAGCACCATCTCCAGCGCAGACTCACTGATGACCTGCAAACAAACAACACAATGCATGTCAGCATTCATCAATAATGTCGCGTTTCATACATATGGCATATACAAAATCTCACATGAACTAAAATACCCATGCACATTTGCTATCGAAAATGCACCAATGACCACAACATATGCAGGTACTGTAAATGCAACTCAGTTGCTTCTCACAAGAAATAATCTTTTATCACAATTTTAAGGTAAGCTGGGAATAAGGGTTGCCTTAACGGATATAACAACAAAAACAACAACACTTTTTTTGTGCATCGCTTCATTGTACACACAATGTTTACAGTGAACAACCCTTCTAACAAGCAAGCTTTCCAACAGGTGCCTACTTTTTTAACTCAAACTCTTCAGTCAAAACTGTTTTATAAACAAATGTGCATTTTTAAAGCTTTCAAAACATCCATGAACACAATTGATACGTTATTCCGCTCTGATTGTGCAAGCTCTCCTTTTGGTTCTTTAACGTTCCAGTAGGAATGTTTCAGCATCGATATCGCAATGGGCGCATATGCAAAGATATGCAATGTCCATTCTGAATTACATGTATACTTGACCAGGAGCTACAGAATTGCATGTAATCACTGTATTTATCTTGTTTCTAGCCCAAACATCTACATTTCAAAGTGAAAACAAGATTTTTTCACTAACCCCACTGACAGATCATTTCCTTAAATCAAGAAAAACAAATTCTTCATTTTCTTATTTCTTCTGGCGGGGAAACTAAACAACATTTTTACTTGCTCTAAGAATTTTTGATTGATTCTACAACTTTGTATTTAATAATATTTGCATTATTCAATTTCTGTACCCAAATACTGTTACACTCTTCAGAAAAACACCAAATAGTGCTATTCAAACCATCTCCTGAAACTATTCATATCGCAATATTTATTGCAGAAAAATAAAACTTTGCAATAGAAGATTTTCGAAATAGTAATTTTGAAATAGTCAATTCATTACACAACCCACCCAATTCAACTTTACTATTACTTCTGAAGAGGTATATTATAGATGTGCATTAAAACACACTATAACTCTGCCATAAATACAAGGAAAATAGCTGCATGTATCAATAACATGGTCAATACAACACACTCGGGTTTTTTATATACAACAATGAAAACCCATCACACAAGCACTACACCTCAACATATAAACAGTAAAGTTGTTCTGGGTTTTATTCATTTACACAAACACCCCCCACCCCCTTACAAATATTACTTGAGCTAAACTTGGTTTTATATCCACACGTTATAATGTATATATGACTTCCTCTTTACTGATATAAATTTAGTAAGTTTATATGAAATCATATTAGCAGCCAATGAATATCAAATACAACATAGTTCGCAGTCAAATAAATAGTGCTAATGTTGTTTAAAGTCATACTTACATGTCATTTCGCATAAAATATTCAACGTACCATGATAAACAATATAGGGAGCATGTCACTGAACTAAAGAGTGAATATAAAACCAACTGTACCTCAATAAAAAATTAATTGAACTTCCACACAAACTACAAAACAACTTAAAAACGTTACAACAATTACACCAAAAATCACTACATTCTGTAGGATACATTATACAGGTACTTTCTTAGAAATTCTGAACCACTGTCCATCTAGTGTCCCTGACTTCACACATACTAGTCTAGTCATTGAAATTAAATACTGCAATGTTTTTGAACCATAGTTAAACAAAACACTTCAATTAATCCGTTGTGGTAATTCTATAATTGTTGAGGTAACAACAACTACAGTAAATAAACCACTATGAACAAATAAGCCAATACTGTACTTTAATACGCCACAGTTTACTGTAGTACAATATATTTATATTACAGTATTTATTACAGTTTATCACTTCAATACAGTAACCGATTAGTAAAACATAGTTCACAGTCAAACAAAATAGTGCTAATGTTGTTTTGAAGTCATACTTGCATGTCATTTCACACCAAATATTCAAAGTAGCATGGTCAAGAAGATAGGGAGCATATCACTGAATTAATGTCTGAATATAAAACCGACTTTACCTCTATGAAATATTAATTGAGCTTACTTAAACACAAACTACAAAACAACTCAAAGCGTTACAACAAGCCCAAGGATCACAACATTCTGTAGAGTACATTATACAGGTAAAACATATTTCTACTGTTTTCTTACAAATTCAAAACTACTGTCCATCTACTGTCCCTGACTTACACATAGATTATTCTAGTAACTACAGTGAACAAACGACTATAAACAATAGAGGTAAAGTTGGTTTTATATTCGCACATTCGGACTTTCCCCTTAATAATATAATTTCATAAAATATTATTTGCAAACTCTAAATAGCGAAATCATATTAGCAGCCAATGAGTATCAAAGTACAGCATTGTTCACAGTCAATTAGATAGTGTTAATGTTGTTTTGAAGTCATACTTGCATGCTAATTCCGATCGAATATTCAAAGTAACATGGTAAACAATATAGAGACTTTTAAATGAACGAATGTGCGAATATAAAACCAACTTTACCTCAATCTATAAACAAATAACCCAAAATTGTACTTCTAAACACCACAGTTTACTCTAGCACAATATATATTTATATTACAGTATTTATTACAGTTTATCACTTCAATACATTTAACCGATGACTATCAAAATACAACATGGTTCACAGACAAATAGATTGTGCTAAAGTTGTTTTGAAGTCTTGTTTTGAAATACTTCCATGTCATTTCACACCAAATACTAAACAAATACCATGGTCAAGAATATAGAGAGGATGTCATTGAAAGAACGTGTGAATATAAAACTAACTTTACCTCAATGAAATATTAATGAACAACAAACAACAAAACGACCCAAAAGCGTAACAAAAAATTAGGCCAAAAATCACAACATTCTGCAGGATACATACTTTCTTAGAAATTCTGAACCACTGTCTATCTAGTGTCCCTGACTTCACACATACTCCTTTAGTCATTTAAACGGCAATGTTTTGAACCATACTATAGCAAAACACTTCAATTAATCCGTTGTGGTAATTCTATCATTGTTGATGTCACAACAACTACAGTAAATAAACATAGAGGTAAAGTTGGTTTTATATTCGCACATTCGTTCATTTAGAAGTCTCTGGATTGTTTACCATGTTACTTTGAATATTCGATCAGAATTAACATGCAAGTGTGAATTTCAAAACAACATTAACACTGTTTATTTGACTGTGAACAATGTTGGACTTTGATAGTCATTGGCTGCTAATATGATTTTGCTATTTAGAGTTTGCAAATAATACTTTTATGAAATTATATTATTAAGGGGAAAGTCCGAATGTGCGAATATAAAACCAACTTTACCTCTATTAAATAAACCACTATAAACTAAAACCCCAATACTATACTTTTATACAACTATAGGGTAAACCACAGTTTATTATGTGATTTCACATCAAATACTTAAAAGTACCATGGTAAACAATATAGGGAGCATGTCACTGAAAGAATGTACGAATACGAAACCAACTTTACCTTAATGAAATATTAATTGAACTTACTTCCACATAAACTACAAAACAACTCAAATGCTTTACAACAATTACACCAAAAATCTCTACTTTCTGTAATCTGTAGGATACATTATACAGTTACTTTCTTAGAAATTCTGAACCACTGAATAGTGTCCTTGACTTCACACATACTACTACAGTCATTTAAAGTAAATACTGCAATGTTTTTGAACCATACTATAGCAAAACACTTCAATCAATCTGTTGTGGCAACACAACAACTAAAGTAAATGAACAACTATAAACAAATAACCCAATACAGTTTATAGTTCAATATTTATTTATATTACAGTGTTTATTACAGTTTATCACTTCAATACAGTAACACATTCAGTATGACAGAGAATTCATTAACAATGACTTGGAAAGACTTTATTTTTTAGACAGTGTAATACACTTTATTATAGTATGGTTCAAAACAAACACTACTGTACTACAAATTATTATAGACCTACTGCTTTTTCAAGTGGGTTTGAGCTAGCCTTACAACGAAAAATCAAAACAATGGCTGCAAACCGTTCTAGACTTTATGTCGTTAAATAGTTTAAACGATTTTTTTAACTTTAACATCGCCTCAACGTCGCAAATTAGTGCACATGGGTGCTGCAATTTCGCGGTCGTGCCAAGTTACAGTACGCATTTCACATTTACAAACAAACACATATCAGTATATCATTTCTAATGACATAAAACAACTTACCACGACATATCCGATGAACGCAGAAGTAAAAGACGAGCAGTATAAGGAGAAAATTAACACTCTCTCTATCGCCAAACAAACAAACACGTTCGATGCGCGCGCACGCGTCTCTTCGGCGGAAATTACAGAGGTGCCTCACTGCCGTCTATAAAAGCCTTTCTTTTTTTTTTCTTCTTTTTTTTTTTACGACGTTACAAATATAAACCCTTATAGCCAAGCAGCATATAATAAAAACATGGTAAATAACAGTCAAACAAATATGACTCAGATTAAAAAATACTCCTATAAAGTATACAAACAATAACATTTGTAATACTGTTAATGTTGCCAGTAGTTCTACTCTTCCTAAAAAAATCACATTTTATATAATATCATTTAATATTATATCATTTAATATAATTTAATTATTATTTAATATTATATAATAATTGTTAGTCACACTTATGGAATAATAACGACATAAAAATCTTTATGTTGCCAAAGAATCATGCATATGTACATGCATACATAAAGATAGAAATTAGGACATTCTTCAATAACTGAAATATATGCTTTTACAAAACATATATCTAAAAGGGCCTGATCAAGTTACATGTTCTAAATAAAATGTCCAAATATTGATGAAATAATGTCCAATCATCCTTCAGCACATTGCTATAGCTCAGAAAAACTGCTGTATCTCATTCACAATGACAATTATTGAGTATTCTTTTAGATTATTTATAGATCATTAAATTCTTCTTCATAAAGAAAGAAGTAGACAGAAACATACTATGAGAATCGTATTACATTTTTCTTTCTTTCTCTTTGAAGATGTTAAAGTTATGTTCTATTAATGCCAGAAGTTTAAGAAGAAAAAAAAAGAAAAGAAAAAAAGGCCTTTCTTCTTTCCTGCAAAGAACTAAAAAGTGATTTCATTTTTATCAAAGAAACTCATTGCTGCCTGGAATAATTTGTCAGTTTTGGAAAAATAAGTGGGAAGGTGAAACGTGGTTGGCTCACTGTTCTAATCACTCAGGTGGACTAGCAATTTTGACACATACCTTTCCGGACATTGTTCGATATTGATGATTGAGCTGAAGGATCGCAAATTCATTACTGTTTATGGTTACTGTTCAAAAGATTGAGAATCATGTCAGTTCTGCTATAAGTAGTAACCTTGATGTTATAGGAGGCTGTTTTAATTTGCTTATGAATGATATTATGGAGATATCCCTCTAGTACACCTAACGACCTCGTAAACTGTAAAACCCAAATAGTTATGTTAACTTAAACCATTTGAGGAAACCGATTGCAACAAACCATTTAAGTTTAAAATAACGAAGCCTAATGAATACTGTGAACTTAATCCATTTGAGTAAATGAAGCAATTTGAGCACAGTAAAACCCAATAAATGAAGAGAACTCAAACCAACTGAGTACTGTAAAACCCAATAAGTTAAGACAACTCAAACTGTTTGAGGAAACCTATTGCAACCAAGCATTTGAGGTAAAAAAAATTATCTATACAACTACTGTGAACTTACTCCATTTAAGTTGAAGTAATGAGGTATTTAATTAACTCATTACCTTCAACACTTAGTTCAAAACTCTTTTCAAATGAGTAGAATTAACTTTCAGTCAATTTTGAGTTAACAACACTCATTTCATTTGATAAAGTTGACTGTTGGGTTTAAGTTAACGTCTTCATTTAATTGCTATTTGGAGGGGAACAAACCCTTACCTAACTATTTACTTGTACCTTTACATTACAGTCCCATATTGACCTCTGATTGATTTCAGCTGATGTTACAATAGATTACTGTACATACATCTATTTGGCTGATGACCTTAACTGACCACAAAGTTATTAGTCTTCAAATCAATTTATCGAGAAGTAATGTCGATAAAATTAATGAAGGATATCGGAAACTAATCAATAATTTATTAAATTATGATGACTTAACATCAATCATAGACAAACTCAGTTATAAACACTGGAACTCCCGCTAGTTACACTGGAACTCTGGTACGTTTGGCAAATATTGGGAATTATTACAATTTGAAATAGGTTGTGTTGCTAGGGGCTTATGGAAAAAAATAACAGCTATAAAAAAAGAAAACAGATGAACTTTCAGCTCAAATCAATAATCTCACTGAGAAAGGCACTTTCTCTATTGAAGATCAGATTTCCTTATAGAAATTACAAAACAAAACCAATACAATTTATGAAGAAAAGGGCAAAGGATCACAAAACAATGGTTACAGATGGGAGAGAAAAATAGTAAATACTTTTTTCATTTTTAAAAAGAAGAATAGAGGTTTACAGGATTAGGAAAATATAAATTGATATAAATTGATGGTGTTATATGTGAAGATATGAAACTTAAATCTGAAAACTTTTACAGTAAACTATATAAATATGACTCTAATGTGATCCTTTTTCTATCTTAAACTTGATTTCTTCACAGAATACTTTTAGTAATGATTTCAATTCTATGTGCTCTAAATATATATATATATATATATATATATATATATATATATATATATATATATATATATATATATATATATATATATATATATATATTACACTTTAACAAATTTAAAAACCTATCATTACATAAAAAAATGACAAATCACCAAGGAGTGATGGGTTGACGTCAGCATTATAAACATCTTTTACAAACAATTATCCCTTTTTTACTGGCAGTTTATGAAAAATCATTAACCAGTGGATGTCTTGCACCATCAGTGAGTGTTATCTCCTTATAAGTATACTGCTAAAACCCCAAAAAGACACCCTCTGGTGTATATTTGGCATACAATTACATTATTCAATAATGATTATATAATTTTTGCAACTATTCTGGCAGAACGGCTTCAATTTAGTTCAGAGGATTTAATTGATGAATGTCAATCGGGCTTTAAATATAATATCACATAATGTATGGTTTGTTCTGGATTGAATTGATTATCAAAATTTCATTTCAGATCCTGCAATAATAATGTTTTTAGACTTTCAAAAGGCTGGTTAGTCATCCTCATTTTATTTTTAGTATTTTAAATCACTTTAAATGTAACAATGCAGTAAAAACTCTCTACATAAGAGGAAAAAACTGTATAAAACTTGCATCTGGAAGTCCTAAATTTTTTATCCAAACAGGAGTGAGACAAGGCTGCCCTTTACCCCCCCCCCCCCTTCTTTTTTTAGTGATTTAAATAAAATGAAGGAATAAAGGAATTATTCCACGATAAGGAGATCAAAATCTCACAATATACAGATGATACCACTCTTTTTAAAAAGGAAACGATTATAAATCATTACAAAATTCTCTTAAATATCTGGTCTGCATCTTAATATTTCAAAATATCAGATAATATCTTTAAAAATTATAAATAAAAAAGAAATACGATCAACTGAACTTCAGGCAGTAATTAATTATCTGGCCGTAAAAATATCTTTACACTTAAATATTTCTACAGAACGTAATATTAAGCCAATCGAAAACATAATTAGCTAGATGGTTGAGACTTGCTGGTCAAGTACTGTTATCAAAAACAGAGGGGCTTTCTAGATGCTCTTATATTTTCTCTGTTATAGATTCTCATAGTCATCATGTAGCCTGAATCAATTATTATATAATTTTATTTGGAAAAACAAATCCCATAAGATCAAAAAGGATACACTAAAAAACAAGATTAGTGATTAGATAAAACGAATATTCTCAACTTCACTTTATTGAATCATACATTAAAAATAAATTGCCTGAAGAGATTCAATGAAAAAAACAAAAAAAAAACAAAAAAAAAAACAGATTCAACGTGGAACATATTGCCCATTTAATTTTAATAAAATTGGAGGTATTGATTTTCGGTTACAATGGCCTTTTTCCACTTGGTAAATTCTTATTATCTTGGTTATTAATGTACAAACACATTTTTCCCCATTACCACTGCTTCATCTATTCTAGAACAACAAAAGTATTGAAACATCTTTGTTTTTCCAGAGATGGTTTTTAAATTATATTTTTTATTAGTCAATTACGAGATGACAATGACCATCTATATTCATTTTCTGAGTTTCATAGAAGTTTCATTTTGATCCCTCACACAACACAAGAATACGACACATGCCATTTCCAATGGTTTAAAAACTTTCCTAAAAGGAGTGCAAACTTTTAATTTGGATCCTACTTATAGACCAAACAAATCTATCTCAATAGAAGGGATATTGATAGTTGATGACTAACTTAATAACTGCATGGTGCAGATTCTTTTCTACCAAAAGACAATTCCAGCTTCTTCTTTTAAATGGATGACCACATATAACATAGATTGGGATGTTACTTGGAATATTCCACCTAAATATTTGCTAACTAACAAAGTAAAGGAAATTACATATGAAATATTACATAGATGCTATGCTTGTAATAGTATACTTGGTAAATATATGTTCAATATTGAAAACAAATGCACATTTTGTAACTTGGAAGAAACCATTGTTCACCTTTTTTTGCTTCTGCGAAACTATTTTGGGAGTCAGAATTATTAGCCCTCCTGAATTATTAGCCCCCATTTTTATTTTTTCCCCAATTTCTGTTTAACGGAGAGAAGAATTTTTCAACACATTTCTAAACATAATAGTTTTAATAACTTATCTCTAATAACTGATTAATTTTATCTTTGCCATGATCACAGTAAATAATATTTGACTAGATATTTTTCAAGACACTTCTATACAGCTTAAAATGACATTTAAAGGCTTAATTAGGTTAATTAGGTTAACTAGGCAGGTTAGGGTAATTAGGCAAGTTATTGTATAACGATGGTTTGTTCTGTAGACTATTGGAAAAATATATAGCTTAAAGGGGCTAATAATATTGACCTTAAAATGTATTTTTTTTTTTTATTATTAAAAACTTCTTTTATTCTAGCCGAAATATAACAAATTAGACTTTCTGCAGAAGAAAAAATATTATCTGACATACTGTGAAAATGTCCTTGCTCTGTTAAACATCATTAGGGAAATATTTAGAAAAAAATACAAAGGGGGGGCTAATAATTCTGACTTCAGCTGTATGCATGTATCTGTCAGAAAAGATAAATGTTGACATTTGTTTAAATTCGTCTGACAACATTTTCTTTTATTACAATTCTAAAGCTTGCATTCCATACATTGGTAATCTTTTTATAATAATGGCCAAGTTTATTTATTCGCTAGTGTAAATATTTGGCAAATACAGACTATTTTTTAGTTGACTATATGTTTTATCTTTAGTGGGCATAAAAACAAAAACTCTTTTAAAAGTCAAAAACTTTCATGGTATAACCTTTTATATATTTTTATACATAATTTCCCCTTTGGTTTTGTCTTATTTTTATATTATTTATTTCTTTATATATTTGACTGTTTCTTTTTTTCCTTTTTTAAAATGTAATATGCATAATGTAACACCATTGCTGTATATTTTTCTAATGCTCTTAGTTTCAAAGTTGATGCAATCTTTTATTGTAAACTTTTCAACTTTATTGTTAAAAAATAAATAAACATACTCTCTTTCCAGAAGATGGCAGTGTTGCTCTTTTCTGTCTATTTCACAGCATTTTAAGGTGTTTTAAGCATTTCCTTTTTATTTTTATTGGTGCATTTATGTTGGCTAGTTGTGTATTATCACAGTACAAAACACACTTTACCACTTTTGGTTACATTATATACAGTTGAAGTTAGAATTACTAGCCCCTCTGGTTATTTTTTCCCCTAATTTCTGTTCAACAGAGAGAAGATTTTTTCAACACATTTCTAAACATACTAGTTTTAATAACTCATCTCTAATAACTGATTTATTTTCTCTTTGCCATGATGACAGTAAATAATATTTTACTAGATATGTTTCAAACACTTCTATACAGCTTAAAGTGACATTTAAAGGCTTAACTAGGTTAATTAGGTTAACTAGCCAGGTTAGTGTAATTAGGCAAATTATTGTATAATGATGGTTTGTTCTGTAGCTTATCTAAAAAAATAGCTTAAAGGGGCTAATAATTTTGACCTTAAAATGTTTTTTTTTTTTTATTAAAAACTGCTTTTATTCTAGCCGAAATAAAACAAATAAGACTTTCTCCAGAAGAAAAAATATTATCAGACATACTGTGAAAATTTCCTTGCTCTGTTAAACATTAACTGGGAAATATTTAAAAAAGAAAACAAAAATTCAAAGGGGGCTAATAATTCTGACTTCAACTGTATATGATTAAGTTAGTGTTTTCTTCTTTTTTATTTGTACATATTACAATTCAATCAAATGTAATTCTATTAAATTATTAAGGTAAAGTTTTGGCAATACACACACACACACACACACACACACACACACACACACACACACACACACACACACACACACACACACACACACACACACACACACACACACACACACACACACACACACACACAATCGTGTGTTCACCTTATAAAATCAATAAAATATATATTATAATATGCACGAGGCACAATACTAATAATTAATAAATAAAACTAGATTATTATCATATTCCTTTTTTTATTACAGATTAAAAAATACAAGGCTGATTTTTCATTAAATTCTAACAATATTTGATTAAATTGCAAACATACTAATCATAATATATAATTTCATATAATATCAAATGTATTGATCTCACTATACAGTATATTAAATAATATATTAAATTAATATTTGTAACTAATTTACATTTGGTTTTCTGATTATTATTATTATTATTATTATTATTATTATTATTATTTTTATTATTATTATTATTATTATTATTATTATTATTATTATTATTATTATTATTATTATTTTTATTATTATTATCTCTCACCAACTATTGTTAGCTACAATATTCTTGTAACATATTCACTTGCAAATATCCAAAAAAAATCATAGAAATGTTTTATCAAATTAACTTTGTTTATGAAATGTCTTATTTAAAAAGTCTATACATTTTTTTCCCTTTTTAATCAACATTATACACGTCTCTTCCAAAAAACCTTCATGATTGAACCATTTCCTCCTATTTTACATATATTTCAGTAAATATGTATGGTTTTTAATGCCATTGCTTGAGTGTGAACACAAAGCCTACGGCAGAATTACTTCAGATGCCCTGTGCCTTTTCCCCAAAGTGAACTATGATCTTCTTCTACAGTTCAGAAGAGGCTGTTCTGCAAACAGTGTTGCACACAACAACAGAGCAGATGTGGGTGTTAAAGAAAGTACAATATAAACCGCCTCCACTCATTTATATGTGCCCAAGGTAAACCCTGCAGTCAAACACATTTTCATAACTGTCAAGTTTAACATTATGACCTTTTGAAGAAGTTTTTTCTCTCTCTCTGAAAATGTCCTAAATACACATTTAAATGTTTATTTGGTCTCACTTTATCAATTTATGTCTGAATATTTACTTATAATATAACATAATCCATTAAATTAAAACGTGTTTATTTTTTCCCCATACATCATTTCTCTGATTATATACAACATTTAATTTTACTAAAATATGAACATGTAGAGCAGCTGGCAGAATTTTAGAAATTATGGATTTAAAAAACAAACATTAATAATAAATCTCCTTTTTAAAAACCTTTTATTTTTCTTAAACAATTAAAACAAGACATTTTAACCGACTTCATGTTATGTTGTAAAGTTTATGCTACACATTAAATTCATTCAATATTGACCTCATCTGAATGTTTAAACTTTTTATTTTATACATTTTGTAATAATATTGTCATTCTACAAAATATAATCATAATAAATACTATATTATCAATCGACTGGTAACTGTTTTTACACTATTTGCACTAAACAATACACATAAAAAAATCCTCAAATTATCAATTTATGTCTGAATATTTGAATTATAATACAACATAATCCATTATATTAAAGCATCTTTTTTTTTCTTTTTGTTTTTTTCCCATACATTCATTCATTCAATTATTAATTTTCTTTTCGCCTTAGTCCCTTTATATTAATCCGGGGTCGCCACAGCGGAACAAACCGCCAATTTATCCGGCATATGTTTTATGCAGCGGATGCCCTTCTAGCCGCAACCCAACTCTGGGAAACATCCACACACACTCATTCACACTCATACACTACGTACAATTTAGCCTACCCAATTCACCTGTACTGCATGTCTTTGGACTGTGGGGGAAACCGAAGCACCCGAAGGAAACCCACGCGAAAGCATAGGAGAACATGCAAACTCCACACAGAAACGCCAACTGACCCAGCCGAGGCTCGAACCAGCGACCTTCTTGCTGTAAAGCGACAGCACTACCTACTGCGCCACTGCGTCGCCCTTTTCTATACCTATTTCTCTAATTATATAGATTTCCTTTTACTAAAATATGAATATTTCCCAGAGATGGGTTGCGGCTAGAAGGGCATCCGCTGCGTAAAAACGTGCTGGATAAGTTGGCGGTTCATTCCGCTGTGGCGACCTTGGATTAATAAAGGGACTAAGCCGAAAAGAAAATGAATGAATAAATGAAAATATGAATATGTAGAGCGGCTCGTAGAATTTTTTCAATTATGGATTTAAACAAAACATTCTCAATAAATCTCCTCTGTTAAAACCTTTTTATTTTTGTTATTTAACAATTCAATTAAACAGCTAAAAAAAAAAAAAAAAAAAAATTAACTGACTTCATGTTATGATGTAAACTTTATGCTACAGATTAAATTAATTCAATATTGACCTAATCTGATTATTTAAACTTTTTATTTTATACAATATTGTAATTCTACAAAATATAATCATAAATATTATATTATCACTCAACTGGTAACTGTTTTTACCCCATTTGCACTAAACAATACACATAAATAAAATCTTAAAATTACCAATTTATGTCTGAATATTGTAATTATAATACAACATGATCCATTATATTGAAGCTTGCTTTTTTTTCCTCAAACATAATTTTTCTGATGATATTCAACATTTAATTTTACTAAAATATATGTAGAGTGGCTCGCAGAATTTAAAAAAAATTATGGATTTAAAAAACAAACATTCACAATAAATCTCCTCTGTTAAAACCTTTTATTTTTGTCATTAAACAATTCAATTAAACAGCTAAACATGAATATTTAACCGACGTGTTATGTTGTGAACTTTATGTTACAACTGAAATTAATTCAATATTGATCTCATCTGAATATCACAACTATTTATTTTATACAATTTGTAATAATATTGTCAGTTTACAAAATAT
Source organism: Danio kyathit (assembly GCA_903798195.1). Taxonomy (NCBI): domain Eukaryota; kingdom Metazoa; phylum Chordata; class Actinopteri; order Cypriniformes; family Danionidae; genus Danio; species Danio kyathit. Next base: position 28,621,804 of record LR812522.1, on the reverse strand, counting down.
AATCATAAATATAATATTATCAATCTGTTATTTGGTAACTGTTTGTACTAACAATAAACATAAATAAATAAATAAATAAATAAATAAATAAATAAATAAATAAATAAATAAATAAATAAATAAAAATAAATAAAATAAACTACATTAAAAACAAAACAAATGACTTTTATTCTTTTGATTTTTGTTCTCACCTATAATTTCCCTGATTATAAAAAACACTTTATTCTACAAATAATATATTTGGAATCATGCATTTTTTTAAATTCTCTAAATCTCAGTTTTTTTTATCATATGTTTACATATGCAAATTAGTGCATGTTTAATGAAACATCTGCCTCATTTGCATATCTAAACATAAAATAAAAAAACATATATACACAATTCTTAATATAATCATTAAACTGATAACTGTTTTTGCACTACTCACTTGCAGTGTCTGTTCTTAAATAAGTAATACAATTAAATCTGTCTTTTAACAAGAAGAACAAAAACAAAATCAAAAGTATAAATCAAAACTATTTTTTTTTTTTTGGACGGGATTCAATGTGACAGCTTGAGTTACTAAGTTTGGATGCAGCAAATTTGCTTTATTATTCAGACTCAAGAAAGTAAAACTACATTACAGCCCGAGGCAGCGCAACTTCACTTGTTATGAATCATCCTGAAATATTCTTGTTTCTTGACATAAATTGGATGAGTTGTTTTATTCCGATGAATGTCTGCAGGGAACAAAATAAGATATTGAGCGTGGAGAAACAATCAAAAGTGGAAAAAAGTGTATGCGCTGTGCAGAAATAAACTGTATCAATCACTGCTTGAACTGTACAATTAACAACAACAGGGCCAAAGCACAAGCCATTGGCCAACCTATGCTGAGAACACATCAAGCTGACATCAAAACTGACATAAAAAAAAGATGTCAATTAGTGTTGATTTGATGTAAATTGGTTATCAAACATAATGTCCTACATACTGAACATTGAACCAGTTTCACTGTGGAATTAACTTCCTATGTTCACCCCGATTACCACTCGAATTGCTGCCCAAATTGAATTTCAAATGATGTTACTGAGAAACATGCTGAGAAACATCTTTTTGCTATACTCTTAAACGTAATATGCTTATTTGAAAGGGACAGTTTGCCACAAAAAAGGCAATTTATTTCTTTGTTTACAAACCTTTATGAGTTTCTTTTTTCTGCTGAACACTGAAGAAGACATTTAAAACAAAGCTGAAAACATGCAACCATTGACTTCCATTGCAGCTAAGCAAATTGTTAGATACATTCACTTTATTAATTTCCATTTATATTATTTTTTATTAATTTATACTTTTAAACCTTTAACTACCCCACCAAGAAAGACATTTTTGGATTACATTTCTAAACTCCTAATGTCGCTAGTTAACACACTCAATGCATTTTTTTTCAACACATCTGATAATTTCTAAAATATCAGCCTCTACCAAATGGTTGGTATGGTAAAAGTACTGGAATTAAAATATATACTATGAAATATCAGAAAATATGAAGTGTAAGACCAATTTATAAATATATATATATATATATATATATATTTTTTTTTTATTTTATTTTTTTTACACAATAAAACTAAAATCAAGTGTAATATTGCAACAGGATTATGTTTGTTAGATTTTTTTTGTAAACCAACAATGCTATGTGTGTAAACTATTATTTAAAACAGTCATTCTTTAAATTACTTTAACAGTCATTATTTAAAACAGTCAAAACATGGTCAACCATTTGGTAGAGCGGCAGTCAAAAGGTTGAAGAAACCCAAAGTTAATGTTGAATGTGCTTCCTGATATAATCACACGCTCACCTGTAGTTTCTATCAGTTGAATGGTTGGAATGTGCCAGCTGCAGGAAGATTGTACTGACAATAATTTGATTATATGATCAATAGGATTCTACCAAACAAACTGTTTAGACCAACGATTAAAGACAATGCATCATCATCTGTCCATATGCCTGTATATAAACTGGCCTCGAAGAACTGCCCTTTGAGCAACCACAATGGAAACTCCTGTGTTTCTTCTGTATCGTTCCCTTGCTGCAAGAACATTAACATCTCAGAAAATGAATCTTCCTGAGTCTTGGAATAATTTTTGATCTGGACACAAATACTCAGGAAGTCAATGGTTACAGTTTTCCAGTTTGATTCAGGATGTTTCCTGGTGTGTTCAACCAAAGAATTAAATTCAAATAAAAGGTTTGAAAAAATTCAAGGATGAATAAATGATTACAAGTTCAATTGATTCTCTTTAAATGTCTTTCTATTGAAATAGGATATTTGTAATAATATTTGTAATAATATTGCAATTTTACAAAAATTATTTATGGTAATAAATAATAATCAAATAATTTTTAGTAATAAATAATAACAAAATTGTAACAAAATAATTTTTGCTAATAATATTTGTAATAACATTGCAGGGTTACCTGAATTCTAAATGTTTTCCTTTGTGTTAAACTGAAGGAAGAAACTCTTAAATTAAATTTTTTTGGGTGAACTATCCCCTTTAAGTGTCTTTCTATGGAAGTATCTTATACTTTTTTCATTTTAGTATACTAAATTACAATAGAAAAAGTTCTCTTTATTTTAACTTTTTTTCTGAATTTGGTATTTTTTAAATACATATGTACAATTTCGAAGAACACAAGCTTCTTGATTAAACGGTTTAGACTACTAATTACACCTCATTAAACTACAGTATAATTAATTTTGTACATATTAAAAGAGCGGTTCAACCAAAAAAACAATTCTCCTTCATCATTTACTCACTGCCAATTGATTCTAAACTTTTAGATTTTTGGGGAGGTCTGTTGAACACAAAACAAGACATTCTGAAGAATGTAAAAAAAAAAACAGCTATAGAAGGAGAAAAAATACATGTCAATTGCTGTTTTTTCAGCATTCTTTACTATATATTTCTTTGTGTTGAACAGAAGACTAACCCACTGTACTGTTTACACAGATTTTACACTTTCTCCATTTGGTGGACAATATTAGTACAGTGCCTTGTACGGACATTCAAACATTTTGACATACTGAATATTTTTCCATGTTTAATAAATCCCCTGTTCCCCTGTTTTGAATGAATTGCTGTAAGGCACTTTTATTTTTAACCAATTACTATTGTCTCTTTGGCTTGAGATTTTGGGTTTGTGCCCAACAGACTGTCTACCCACAGCTGCAGGATTTCAAATAGCATGCCAACATTCATATGTGAGAGGTTTCCATTGTTTTCTGTCATTTATATTGTGTTCATCCTCTCTATTCTGCATTAACAATCTCATATGTACATGTAAATGACAAGTTATTATTTGACCAACTGAAGTCACTGACAATATGGCAAATTGCCATATTATTATTTTTTAATCATATACATGTTTCAGCCTACATTCTTGTGAAATTACAAAAACATACTTCAACATCTGCTTGACTGCTGTTTCGAGGTAAAATGAACACTACGATATCAGTAGAACGCCAAACAACCTTTCTTCCTTTTTACACTAGGCAAGGCAAGGCAAGTTTATTTATATAGCACATTCCAAACACAGTGGCAATTCAAAGTGCTTTACATAACCGGGAATAAAAGAGGCAAGTATAAGAAAATAAAAACAAATAATAAAAATAGATTAAAATGTGTTAAAACAAGTTATAAAGGAATGAAAAAGAAAAGAAAGACATAATAGTGCGATCTGTTGGACGTAGCACAGTGCTCATTCGGTAAAGGCACACCTAAACAGATGTGTTTTAAGTCTTGATTTGAATGTGCCTAATGTTGGAGCACATCTGATCATTTCTGGAGGCGGATTCCAGCAGCGAGGGGCAAAGCAGCTGAAAGCAGATTCACCTTGCTTTGACTGAATTCTTGGAATTTCTAGTTTTTATGATCCTACAGATCTGAGTGATCTGTTAGGTTTGTATTCAGTGAGCATTTCTGTAATGTAATGAGTTCCTAGGCTATTTAGTGATTTATAGACAAGTAGTAATACTTTAAAACCTATTCTGAATGTAACTGGGAGCCAGTGTAAAGACCTGAGGACAGGTGTGATGTGCTCTGATTTTCTGGTTCTGAACAGAATCCTGGCAGCAGCGTTTTGGATGAGCTGCAACTGACTGGCTGTCTTTTTGGTAAGGCCAATAAGGAGTTCATTACAGTAATCCACCCTGCTGCTGATAAAAACATGAACAAGTTTCTCACTGGAAACAAAGCATCTAATTCTTGCAATGTTTTTGAGATGGTAGTATGCTGATTTAGTTACTGCTTTGACATGCCTATTAAAACTTATCACACCAAGATTATTAGGGACCGAGCACCGAAACGGTGCGTAGGCCCTATTGGAATTGCTCGGTTTATTCTTCTTCTTCTTCCGCGGAATGAATCGCGATTTTGAGGGGCTAAACATGCCCGAAAACTCACGAAACTTTGCACACGCCCCAGAAGTGGCGAAAAATTACGTTTATTATAGGTTTCAGAAGTGGGCGTGGCAAAATGACTCGACAGCGCCACCTATGCGCTTGTGACGGACTAGCCCCCGAGCTACGAATCACGCACACGCACGAAAATTGGCACACACCTCAAACATGCCAAACCATACAAAAAAGTCTCTTGGAGCAAAGTCTCAAACCCAACAGGAAGTCTGATATTTTTTACTTCCTGCGGCGAAAAAGTGGCGTTTTTGCCATTTCCAGCCGTTGTATTTGAACGAACTCCTCCTAGGGATTTCATCCGATCAACACCAAAATTGGGTTTTGTCATCTAAAGGCCTTGGCGATGTTAAATTGCGAAGCTTTAGAGTTTTCGGCGATGGGCGTGTCCGTGGCGGCCTCGCAAACTTTGACGATTCGCCATGAAACAGGAAGTTGTTATAACTCAGGCATGCATTATCCGATCTGCCTCAAAATGAACACGTATGATAACCGTCCTGACCTGAACACGTTTACATGCCAATATCCAGTTACAGTTATAGCGCCACCTGCTGGCAACAGGAAGTGACATGTTTTACAGCATAACAAACTCCTCCCACAAATTTTATCGTATCCGCACCACATTTGAGTGGTGTTATATGAAAGCTCTAGCGATCATATATTGTGAAGATCTAGAGTTTTCACCGATGGGCGTGTCCGTGGTGGACTGACAAACATCAACGCTTCGCCATTGAACAGGAAGTACTTATATCTCAATCACACAATCTCCGATCAGCCCGAAACTTCACATGGTTGATAAAAGTCCTCTCCTGAAGACATCTACATGCCAAAATCCAGTTACAGTTATAGCGCCACCTGCTGGCAACAGGAAATCACTCATAACTCAGCCAAACAATGTCCGATCTGCCTGAAAATTCACATGTTTGATAAAAGTCCTCTCCTGAAGACATCTACATGCCAATATTGAGTAACAGTCATAGCGCCACCTGCTGGCAGAAGGTAGTTTGGCTTATAACTCAACCACACAATGTCCGATCTGCCTGAAACTTCACATGTTTGATAAAAGTCCTCTCCTGAAGACATCTGCATGCCAATATTGAGTTACAGTCATAGCGCCACCTGCTGACAGGAGGAAATTTGGCATAACTCAGCCAAACAATGTCCGATCTGCCTAAAAACTCACATCTTCGATACGGGTCCTCTCATGAAGACATCTACATGCCAATATTGAGTAACAGTCATAGCGCCACCTGCTGGCAAAAGGTAGTTTGGCTTATAACTCAGTCACACAATATCCGATCTGCCTAAAACTTTACATGGTTGATAAGAGTCCTCTCCTGAAGACATCTACATGCCATTATTGAGTCACAGACGTAGCGCCACCTGCTGGCAACAGGAAATCACTCATAACTCAGCCAAACAGTGTCCGATCTGCCTGAAAATTCACAAGATTGATAAGAGTCCTCTCCTGAAGACATCTACATGCCAATATTGAGTCACAGTTATATCGCCACCTGCTGACAGAAGGTAGTTTGGCTTATAACTCAACCACACAATGTCCGGTCTGCCTGAAACTTCACATGGGTAATAAAGTTCCTCTCCTGAAGACATCTACATGCCAATGTTGAGTCACAGTCATAGCGCCACCTGCTGACAGGAGGAAATTTGGCATAAATCTATGATTTTTCTCAGTTTTTTTATACATCAGCTTAAATTAATATTGTTCGCTGTTCTCTGTCATCCAGAGGCCACCGGGCGGCGGTGAGCCGGGGTGCGAGGTCCCTATCATCGCTGCTTGCAGCTTTAATTGACCTTGTTTTCTGTTGTTTGACCCTCAGAGCCAAATAATTAACTAAATTAAATTAATTAAATTAAAACTAATACAATTTTTAGGGACACATGATCAAGATTCTTTTCATTCAGTTCTTTGCACACAAATAAACACAACTAAACTATTTAGGCCCCACCTTCTCGTGGAGGTGTACAAGAAAGATGTGTAAACGTACAACAAAACATACTCTAAGCAAAGTATTTCAAATTCACAAAAAGGCAGACATCGCCCTCTAGTGGATCTGTCATCTGAATTGTGCAATGATAGGTAGATGGAGCAATGTATTTACATTTTGTAAAAAAAAAAAAAAAATGAAAATTGACCCATGTACTGTACTTCCAATAAGCCTACTTTGTTTAATTTATACCTAATTTAAAAGGGCTAACTGCTAACAGATTTTATTCCTTTAGTAGCGATGTACTTCCAGTACAAGATGCACATTATGTAGTTTTGGTACTGTAATTTACATAACCGACCTATTTCAAACTACTAATCATCTCAACAAGCATTCAGAAAGTCTTACTCAAATTATTACACATTCAAACGTAATATACAGATCACTTTAATGGCTTAGTTTACTAAACTGTTCCCTAAAAATGAAGACCAAACAGATGGCCACCGTTTTAATAGATACGCTTCTGTGCATAATAAACAGAAGGATTGAAGAGTTTGTGAAATTAATGGAAGCCTTTCAAACGCATTATTTTGTTCCAGTGAAAAGCGGCGATGGTGAAATGCAGTCAGATCCCATTATTGTCTGGTACAGATCGATGCATAATGCAAATGAATAACAGGATTTCTAGTCAATTTGTTTTGGCAGAGAACATTGGCTGTTGGACGTCTGGCAATGGAGAGACAAGCTGGATGCGCAAACACACACACCTGTAATATTCAGGAAGCCCAGAGAGACGCTGATGTGCATGCGTGGGAAGGTTTGTTTCACGGTCAGAGACACGGCAGACTGAAAAGCTTCAAATGATTTAGGCGACGCAAAACCGTCAGCCTGTGACTCCTCTGATATTCTCATGAAAGATTATGCTAAATCATGTTGCTTTTAATTATGAAGCCACTAACTTTCCATTTCTCCTGCATGAGCTGACAACGTCATTCACTCCGTGTGTTTAGATTCAGGGTCATCTTTGTAGCAGATGCTTTGTTATTGGAATAGTGCATAATGACTACAAACTGAGAAAACACACTTATGGCAAGCAGTTTCATCTATGGAAACTAGTGGTGTCTATGTACTTTTATACTACTAGCATGCCTACTTCATTTTAGCTACTTTTCCTTTAATTATAAAGCATAGGAAAACACAGCAGTCTTATGCTTTAGCTTATTCTGTGAGTCTACTAGTAACTTTTAAAAGGTAACAGTACTTTTTCATTACTACCCAGCTCTTATTCATTATTCTTATTCATATTTTTTAGATACTACCCCTGCAGGCACAGGGCATAAACATGACATCATATTGACGTTGTACCCCAACGTACCCCGAAGTCATGGAAACGTTGGAATCTGGTTGACGTCAGAACCCAACGTCAGGCCGATGTCAATGTCCAACCTAAAATCAACCAGATAGCAACGTGTAATCATGTTACAACTTGACGTTGTGTGGATGTTACCACTGTGACATCTATCAGACGTTAGATTTTTGTCACTTTCCAACACAACCTAAAATCAACCAAATATCAACGTAATTTGACATCGTTATTGGACATCAAAATAACATTGTCCTTAGACGCTGGCTAGGCATTGAATTTTGGTCACCTGACGTCATGACCTAAATCTAACCAAATATTAACATCTTATGATGTTGTGTGCCTGCTGGGACTACTGCTATTGCTATCGCTACCACTTCCACTACTACTACAACTACTAAAAGCCATCATTAGACACTAGAACCTATTAAATACAAACTATTTTTACATGTTAGTTTTTTTATCTCAAGCAAAACTAAAACAAAACATCCTATTTTCATAACTATTTTATTTGATTATTTTATTTCATTAAAAAACATTTTGCCCAGTGAAGGTCAAAAATGTTTAAAAGATGTATTATTTACTAATTACATCATTAAAATAGTATTTAAATGACTTTATTCCAAACGTCACTTTATTACTCAACATGGATTTTAATTATTTTAAATATACTAAAAATCTACTATTATACTAAAAATATATCCCAATATATCTGTTATATAACAAAATGTTTTCTATAGTAAAACAATATTTAAGGCAACTAAATTATAAGTGACAGTACTATGTACTTTTGTAGAAAAATACATTAGTCACAGTAGTGTTATGCTTAAGCTTATTCTTTGAGTTTACTACTAACTTTTAAAAAGATAACAGCACTTATTTATTACTACCTAGCTCATAGTTCCTAGATGATAATGATGATGATGGTGGTGGTGGTGATACTACTACTACTAGAATAAGCCATTAATACACACTACAACCTATTAAATAAATGCAAAATTAATTTATGAACTTGAATAAATGAACTTATTTCCTTAATTATTCTATTGTTACTAGTAAAAAATGTCACAGTGCCCAGTGAATATCAAAAAATTTTAAAAACTTAATTATTTACTAATTACATCATTAAAATAGTATTTAAATGACTTTAATATTTACATTATCCCAAAAGTTACTTTACCATTTATCAAGGATTTTAATTGCTTTAATGAGAATATACAAAAAATATACTATTATACTAAAAATATGTCCCTATATATGCTATATAACAAAATGTTTTCTATAGTAAAACAATATTTAAGGCATATTAAATATAAGTACATTATAAGTGACTGTCTATGTACTTTTATACTACCATTCAACAAGGATTTTAATCGCTTTACTGAAAATATACTACAGATATACTATTAGACAAAAAAATGTATCCCTATATATCTGTTATATAACAAAATGTTTTATATATATGTCCCTATATATGTTATATAACAAAATGTTTTCTATAGTAAAACAATATTTAAGGCATATTAAATATATGTACATTATAAGTGACTGTCTACACTGTAAAAAGTTCTTTAAGGGTGTTGTCTATAGGAATTAATTTTAAAAAGTATATTTCTTCCAATAAATTGATTGCCTTTTCTTTTTGAGTTAATTTAAGTTTTACCTAAGTAAAAAGTGTGATTGTTTTTGTAACTTATTATTACCTATCAAAAAATTGTGTTTTACTGACCTTCAAAATAAATTGCTTCTACAAAACTCTATTTAAGTGTTTATATCCGAAGTAAAACGTCACGGCCCGCCCACATGATGCAGCATGCATGCAGAACGACATCGTTGCTCAGAGTGTCACCTGTACCGGACCAGTTTCGGAGATCAGTGGAGGTTTTGCGAGCTTTATACAACGTGCAACACATGTAAGTAACTATTTACATTGCACAAAGTAAGTTTTAGCCGAATGAGCACGCTTTTGTCGCACTATAAAATGTAAACGCGTCGCCAGGTTTCAGATGTTAAGTTTGTCAGTTTTGCAGGCGCCATGCGGCCTTAGCGAAGGTATTGAAACTAGCATTAATCTTAAAAACTATCGCTAACGTATGATCGGTATATGTGAGATATGTTGCCAGATTATGTTTCTTTCCAGATTATGTTACTTTACAAAAAATATCGTCATTTTGTTTGTCTAGTAACGTTAGCCTAGGTGAATGTAAATTATTTTGTCTTAAATCATTCGTCTTAAATATTCTGGCTCTTTCCGAATTAACGTTAGCTAGCAAAACACTATAAGCATGGTCTCTTATTCTCGTACATGTGTCAGTTACAGTTTTTCTCAGTCCCTTTGGTGCATTTCTCACAACACTTAGTAGACACACTTTACATTTGCACAACAGTTAATGCATTTCTCAAAACAACTAGTACAAACTGCAAAACCCAGTTGATAACCTGCAAAAAAAGCGTGTCACTTGCTCAAAATGGATAGCTCAAAAGCAAGTAATGAGTATGAGAAACTGCTACTATGATGTGCACAAATTACTAATTGTTTTGAGAAATGCATGAACTGTTGTGCAAATGTAAAGAGTGTTGTGAGAAATGCACCAAAGCCACTGAGAAAAACTGTAAAAGTTACGTTAAATGATACGTTTGTAATAACAGTTGTTGTTTCTGCTTGATTGAAAAAGTTAAGGACATATTTTTGGCGCCTCTCTCTGCAATTTATGATAATATTTTGTAAACATTTTAACTTAATCTTTTGATATATTTGTTTAAAATATTTTATTTTGCCTTAAACCATTTGTTCAACTAAACAACTAAAAAGACTAAATAGTTTTGCATTGCAATAACATCAATGATCCTGATATTTTTCTAAACTCTTCTTTCATTTGTTGCTTCTTTAGAAGACCATCAGATCTACAGGGAGGAGCAGTTCATGGAGTAGGTAAGCTTTTTAGTAACAGGTGGAATAGAGGTAACTGTTTTAGAGGTTTGTTGTTATCTGTCATTTAGAGGAATTAAGATAACTAAAAGTCAGTTATTAAGAGTTTGAAAAAAGGAAAATAAATAAATAAATAAATAATTACAAATTACATCCCTCTCTATTTTCAATAACAGATGGAATGGCCTTGTAAATTATGCAGCACTGTTGTACCAACAAAGACTGATATATAAGACTGTATACATATAGATTGCCCATGCTCTTTTAAAAACTGGAGTAGCCTCCGCTGTCACTTGTCACGACAACATCCAGCAGTTGACTCACTAAACTCACTTCAAGTAACTCTTATCTTTACCTGCCTATTATGTCAAAAATCTGGATTCCCTAGCGAAAAAGAGTTTTTTGAACACATTGGTCATCATCTGAAGAATAACGAGACTGTAAAGTGTGTTTTTGCAGGGTGCGATCACCAAACAAATGTGTATGGGACTTTCGCGACACACAAACACAGGAAACATACGCCACATACTTCACAAAATTTTAAACCAGGCATTATTGGTGAAAGACAGTTAACTGAACAGGAGAAGTCACTAGTTTTTGAAGCCTGTGAAGAGGATCATGATCACAGTGATGCCAATTATCAAGGCTCTGGCTCAGATGCTCACTATGAAGAGGATAATGGAAGCAGTGTGGTTGTAGAGTACATAGCATCCCTCCTTTTGAAATTAGAAAGTGTTCATAATGTTTCAATTCGGTGCATTGATGAACTGGTAGATGATCTTCACTTCATAGTAAGTTCTGCATCTATTACTGCAATAAGAGATATTGTTGTTTCACACTTAAAGAAACATAATTGTACGATTGCTGACACGTTTGTTACATCTCTAGTGGAAGAATTGTGCAAATCAAATCCACTAAGCACAGCACTTAGTGCTGGTGGTCCTCTTTCATCATCATTTAGAAGGCGACAGTATTATAAAGAAAAATTTGAAGTCGTTGAGCCCATTGAATACATCCTTGAACCAAATGAAAAGAGAAGTTTCCAGTATATACCAATTCGCCAGTCCTTAGTTCATATTTTGGGTAAAGAAAATCTTAGAGAAAAAGTTCTGAGTAAAGAACAGGACCAGTTGTCATCTATTCATTGTGCATCATATCGTGATGGTACAGTCTATAAAGAGAATTCCTTTTATTCTGAAGAGCTAAAAATTGCACTTGTGTTGTATGTAGATGATTTTGAAATTTGTAACCCCCTGGGTACATCAAGAAAAAAGCATAAAATCACAGCTGTATACTGGGCCTTTGGCAACATCCCTCATTCATTGCGATCCACTCTTAACTCCATATACTTGGCCCTTTTATGCAAAGCAGTTGACATCAAAAGATTTGGCTACGCTGAAGTGCTTGCTCCTTTGTTAAAAGACATTGCCATTTTGGAGAGTGAGGGTGTCTACATTTCCAGTGTTGGACAGCATGTTAAAGGCTCTGTGTTTTGTGTAGTCGCTGATAATCTTGGGGCACATTCAATTTGTGGACTAGTGGAAAATTTTTGTGGACCATTCATTTGCAGATTTTGTCTTGGAGAACGATCAGAATTTCAAAAAAAGGAGGTGAGGTCAGGTGCATTTCCTGCTCGGACCAAAGAGAATCATGCCACTCATTTATTGACTGTTAAAGAAAATCCAGCTTTGACACACTGTTATGGTGTAAAAAAAGCCTGCCCACTTACTGAAAATCTGAGCTTTTTCCACTGTGTGACTGGCTATCCACCTGATTTATTGCACGACATTTTTGAAGGCATCGTTCCCTTGGAATTGGGTCTGTGCTTCAGTGTTTTTATCTCAAAGAAATATTTCACTTTCAGTGAACTTAACAGTGCCATCACACAATTTCCGTATAAATGGGCTGACAAAACTGATTGTCCTCAGCCATTGCCTACAACCTTTCCCTCAAAAAAGAAGATTGGAGGAAATGCACATGAAAATTGGGCCCTCATACGACTGCTGCCATTCATTATTGGACAAAGAATACCTTTGAATGATCCAGCCTGGCTTCTACTCATGTCTTTAAAAGACATCATTGAACTTGTTGTTGCCCCAGTTCACAACAAAGAAAGTATTGCGTATCTTGACTCAAAAATTTCCGAACACCGACATAGATTCCAAGAAGTATTTCCTAATGAAGGGTTAATCCCAAAGCACCACTTTTTAGAACACTATCCTGCATTAATAAATGCTTTTGGGCCTGTGATTGCTTTTTGGACAATGAGATTTGAAGCAAAGCACAGCCAATTTAAGCAGATTGTGAGACACACTGGTAACTTTAAGAACATTCTCCTTTCTCTGGCCACAAAGCATCAGCTTATGATAAGTCATCACCTGCATTCCACAACAGTTGTGCCTGCTCTAAGCGTTGTAAGAGTCACATCAGTTCCATTAGATGTACTGCATGTAAATGTTCAGGAATCAATCAAGCATCTGTTTCCTTGTCAGTCTAAAGTACAGCTGGCTGATACAGTCACCTTTCATGGAACAAGGTACTCAAAAGGCATGATCGTGGCCTATGGTGGTACTGCTGGTCTTCCTGATTTTGCAGAGATTATCCAAATTGCCCTTTTTGGGGAAAAGGTGCATTTTATTGTGAAAACACTCATGTCCTGGTATGATGAACACTATCGTGGATTTCATCTTGAGAAGACCGATTACATAACTCTTGTTGAACAACAAAAGCTTAGTGATGTTTGTCCCATGTCAGCCTATATTGTTGCAGGAAAGCTCATGGTGACATTAAAGCGCCACATCTGTCTCCAGTGTTGAGTATGACTTTGTATAATATAATTGTTTCTTCTATCTTTCTAGAGATGGAAACAACAGTCAGATTCAGGGTCCTCATTGATCACGAGGTCAAAAAACTTACACTCAAAAGTGGCATACCCTCAACTGTTGATGAATTGGTTGCAGCCATCCAAGAACAATTTGCCATCACCACTGAAATCAGTGTTCAGTACAAAGATGAAGAGTTTAATGACTTTTTCACTCTAACGACCACAAAGGAACTTAAAGATAAAGACACACTGAAAGTAGTGTATGTTCCGTTAAATGTAACACTGACCCTTGTTCCCCAGGAAAGCACTCCTGATGCCTCCAGTGTGTGCTCTTTATCAGAGTCTGTGACACACTCTGACGTCTCAGATGATACTGTGATTCTCTCTTCTTCACCCTCTGAAAGACAAAATCCATGGCCTGCTGTATTTCCAATTCCCACTTTCTCACACAACACTGAGCTGGCTTTGAATCAAGGTAATGAGATTTATTTAAGAGATGGCACCCTACTGACATCACCCAGTGTCAAAGCAGATATTTTGGAGCGCCTGGCAGAGGCCATGTTTTGCTACACAGCATACCCCAATGATGCCCAGAGATCTGCAGTAGCACAGGCACTAATAGAAAAGCATCCCTGTTTGAAGGAACCGGGATCTTTTAATGAAATTTATGGGTGGCAACAAAGCCTCAAATACAAATGTGGAAACTATCGTACCAAACGCAAAGCATTGGGAAGCCCTGAACTCCTGATAAACTCAATGAAACACAAGATGGGCGATGAGAGAAAACCTGCTAAAAACATCAAAAAACCAAAGAGGGCAGAAGTAAATTACCTGCCTCAGCACCCTTCAGGTGAAACAGATCGCAGCCTTGAGAATGTGAGGCTTGAGTTAATAGAAGCCAGCAAGAAAAGGGATGTCAAAAGCATAAATGACATGATGGCCAGGACGTATAGCTGGAGAAGAATGGAAGTGGTTGCCCAGTCCCCAGATGTGCCAAAATTGAAAGAAAGATGGCCTGCCCTCTTTGAACCATTCCAGGTAAATTATTTATCACTGACATGCTGCTCACTCAGTTTTTGTTTAAAGGAAAATAGTGAACAAAGTTGCTAGAATGTGAAGATAGACACTCATAAGGCTGTATAAGAATGAACGGTTGCCAATTATTTACACATCTTAAGTGTTCCAAATAACAGTCAAACAATTGATGTGTTACAGATAAATGAAGAATTCCGAAGGTGTACTGCAGTTCCACTAGAATCAATGTTTATGTCCCAGCTGGACAAGTACACTCCAAAACTTCTTGACCTGTTTAGTGCGAAGGGTGGAGCGGCTGGTCAACGCATCAAGAACTTGTTATTGGAACTGATACAGGTGAGGCAAAAGTGGTAACAGTGTTGCAGATGCATATTAATGCAATAAGTACTTTATTTACTCTTCTTGTGAGTATGTATATATGCGTGTGTGTGTGTGTGGTGTGTGTGTGTGTGTGTGTGTGTGTGTATATATATATATATATATATATATATATATATATATATATATATATGTATATGTATATGTATGTATGTATATACATATATATATATATATATATATATATATATATATATATATATATATATATATATATATATATACACACACACACACACACAGTTGAAGTCAGAATTATTAGCCCCCCTTTGAATTTTTTTTTCTTTTTTAAATATTTCCCAAATGATGTTTAACAGAGCAAGGAAATTTTCACAGTATGTCTGATAATATTTTTTCTTCTGGAGAAAGTCTTATTTGTTTTATTTTGGCTAGAATAAAAGCAGTTTTTAATTTTTTAAACACCATTTTAAGGTCAATATTATTAGCCCCTTTAACCTATATGTTTTTTTCGATAGTCTACAGAACAAACCATCATTATACAATAACTTGCCTAATTACCCTAACCTGTCTAGTTAACCTAATTAACCTAGTTAAGCCTTTAAATGTCACTTTACGCTATATAGAAGTGTCTTGAAAAATATCTAGTCAAATATTATTTACTGTCATCATGACAAAGAAAAAATAAATCAGTTATTAGAAATGAGTTATTAAAACTATTATGATTAGAAATGTGTTGAAAAAATCAGAAATTGGGGAGAAAATAAACAGGGGGGCTAATAATTCAGGGGGGCTAATGATTCTGACGTCAACTGTCTATATATATATATATATATATACACACACACACACACACACACAGTTGAAGTCAGAATTATCGGGGGGGTAATTAGCTTTAAGGGGCTAATAATTTTTTCCTTAAAATGGATTTTTTTTAAAAATGAAAAACTGCTTTTATTCTAGCCGAAATAAAACAAGTAAGACTCTCCAGAAGAAAAAAATATTATCAGACAAACTGAAATTTTCCTAATGAAACATCATTTAAGAAATATTTAAAAAAGAATAAACAAAATCAAAGGGGGACTAATAATTCTGACTTCAACTATATATATATATATATATATATATATATATATATATATATATATATATATATATATATATATATATATATATATATATATATATAAAAATAAAGCTCTAGTACAGAACCACACTGATAATGACATTGTACGTTTGTAGTTATATTCCCTGCAAGAATGAGCTTTTTATTATTCACTTACCAACTATAGGATCCAAGTACCTCTGTGGTGAAGAAGAGAGACGTGACTCTGAGATGCCTCATTGAATACATGGGAGAGAGTGGACAAGAGCTCATCTCTGACTACTATGTAAGTATTGTTTAAAAAGCATAGTTTGACTTTTTTTGGGAAAAGCACTTATTCCTCAGATATCAATCTTATGTCTGTCTGAGTTATAGTACAGAGCTGGAGTTCGGGATTAGCTAGTATGTCTAAAAACAAATACTGTTATTGGGTAAAAAATGGCTAGACTGGCTTTGTCAAAAGTTCAAAACACGCCTACAAACACCCAGATGTATGTGCAGGAACCAGGGTCCCAAGTTAACATTTTGGTCTTCTAGTTGCTTGTACACTTGATTTAAAAAATACTGTCATATTTTTCAACTGCAGTTTCACAAAAATGAAATCCTCGTTTTAAATTTTGCAGTTTTTTTTTTTACTTTTAGAGTCATAATCATCTGACGATATAACTAAGAGTGGCATTTTCAGTTTTGCCACTTATTGTTCTGTTTATTCTCATACAGGGAAAAACGGAGAGCAGTGTCCATGAGGACTTGAGCATGCGCAATATGCAGATATATGTCTGCCGTGAACCAGATGCGGTGGGCATCGTCATTGAGGGAATCCCGGTGCTTACTAATCTTGGAAATCTGGCCAGGGCATGTTGCCTGCTTCTGGGGATGACATATGCTCTGAACTTGCAGTATCCACCACAACTCTGCAAAACATTTGAGGTGTTTCAAAGACTTTTTGTGGGACTTGACACAATGCGCCCAAAGCCTTCCTCTCGATTCATGACACTCAAAAACAAACTTCTGAGTTAGTTGGTTGACTGCCAACCTCACACTAAATGGCAATATTGTGTTATCGAGTTTTCCAGAAGATTGTTGTGAATGTTTAATTGTTAATTGGCTGAGGCTCAGAGGTTCTGTTTCTTTGCTTCATCACTCTTGTTCTATGGGCAGTTTAACTTAGAACAATGTGGTAGTCAACCACAGACTTCTTCAGTTCCTGGATAAGTGTCCAGCTTCTGGGCGCTTGATGTGCTGAAGTTTGTTTTATTATGTCAAATGCTGAGGTCAGAGGCCCTTTTATTTTATTTTATTTAAATTTCAAATGTTTTATTGCAATATAGCACAGATTGTACTTTAAGCATGTTCTGTTATTAGTTAATCATGTTTTAATATATGTTACATGAAAGGGTAACACTTTATAATAACTACACACTATGAATCATTTACTAAGCATTAGCATCTAGTGAATTCATTATTTGTTAAGCATTAACTCTACATTAATAAGAGTTAGTAAGCAGTTTATAACTGCAGCTACAAATGCTGTATTCTTGACTTACAACCACATTTATAATGTGCTTACTAATTCTACTTTCATACTTTACTAATGATTTATTTTTCATTACTAAATTAAGTATTGCATTATTTACAAACCATTTGTATTTAAGAGTAGTTGGAGGTTTTTAAGATCATTCAGAATGAGTTAGTAAATGATTAATAAACTACTGAAATCAACGTTTATATATCTTATTATTCAGACATTAAGTAATGGTTACTATGCATGTCAATAAATGCTTTATTAACTCAACTTCATCCACTTTTGTGACCTAATCTAGTGAGGACTATTCATGCTTTATAAATGACACATAAAGGCTCAGTATCAAATGACCAATAATCTTTACAATCTTATCTAAAAAGTAAAATTACTGTAAAGTTTAAACATTGCTGAATAACAGGAGTCTCAAAATACAACAAAATTGGATAAAAAACAACAATATAATAATTTAACAATATAATAGGATGCAATGTTTAAACTGTACAGTAATTTTATTTTAGATAAGCTTGCAAAGATTTATTTTTCATTTGATACGGTTTGATTTGTGTATCTTTAAATGAATAGGAATGAATAATGTTGTTTATGTTCTTTTTTCCTGTTTAGAATTTAACTGAGCCTTTGATTGTCATTTATAAAGGATTTATAAAGCACAAATAGTCCTCACTTTAGATTAGGTCACAAAACTGGATGAAGTTGAGTTAATAAAGCATTTATTAACATATAAATTAACTATTACTATATGGGTGAATAATAAGAATTATAAATGTAAATTTTAATAGTTTATTATTCATTTACTAACTCATTCCGAATGACCTTAAAAAACAACTAACTATGCTTAAATAACTGGTTTGTAAATAATGCAATACTTAATTTAGTAATGAAAAAATAAATCCGTAAAGTATGAAAGTACAGTTATTAAGCATATTATAAATGTGGTTGTACATCAAGAATAGAGCATTTGTAGCTGCAATTATAAACTGCTTATTAATGTAGAGTTAATGCTTAACAAATAATGAATTCAGTATTTGCTAATGCTTAATAAATGGTTCATAGTGTGTAGTTATTATAAAGTGTTATCCATGAAAGTGTACTGTACTGTGTACACAAGTCAGGCCGTTTTTGTAAATTGCTCAGGTCAAGAGTGACTGTACTTTAATGTCCATGTTAAAAGGACACAGATTGCACTTTAAAGGTGTTCTATGTTGCACTTAAAGATGAGGTTAGAAGTTTTTGTAATTTGTAATTACAGAAACTGAATCCAATTGTTTGTATATGGCAGCTGTTTTAGAGTAATAAACACTGGAAACTAATATCTCTCTTTCTTTATTAATCAACGTTATGGCAATGCTAACTAATTATTTTAATTGGACTGAAGAAATATTTTTTCTAAATTAAAAATTAAAAAAAATGATTTAACCGAAATCAAAAAGTTGAATTTTTTATTTTAAATGTTACTTATTTTAACTAAGTATGATTTGGTCAATTTACTGAACTTTGTCACATTGGTTAAACTCAAAAATTTTGCTTTATATTGTAGACTCTACTCAATTTTTTAGCATACAGCAAAATAAATAATATTGATTTTTACCAAATTAAAATAACAAGAAGTTCACTAAACTTACAAAAAGTAGTTGGAAAATGTTGCCTTAATTTTTTTGAGTAGAATCTAAGTAACAGTTTTTACAGTGTATGTACTTTTATACTACCATTCAACAAGGATTTTAATCGCTTTACTGAAAATATACTAAAGATATACTATTAGACTAAAAAATGTACCCCTATATATCTGTTATATAACAAAATGTTTTCTATAGTAAAACAATATTTAAGGCAAGTAAATTATAAGTGACTGTCTATGTACTTTTATACTACTAGCACTCCTACTTCATTTTAGATACGTTTCCTTTAAGTATGAAGCATAGAAAAATACAGTAGTCACAGTAGTGCTATGCTTACTGTAAGTTTATTTTTTGAGTTTACTACTAACTTATATACTTATATATCACTATATATCTGTTACATAAAAAATATTTTATACAATAAAACGGTATTTAAGGCAAGTACTTTATACGTCACTGTAATAAAATTACCTGCATAAAAGTAATCCCTTACATTTTCAGCAGATAAGTCATTTAATTACAGTAACTAGCTAATTTGTAAGTCCTTACACCCAAGGCTAGACACTAGTATTTATGACATACTAGTATCTTCAAAATACACACTTACGAAAACGTACTGTTTACCTATTACTACATTAAGACTTGTCAACATATAACACAAGCAAAAATAAATCAGTTGCATGCTAATACATTATGTTTCATACATAATAACGCATTACATTATGTTTACCTAATACTTATTCAATAGAAATTCCATAAACGCTTTATATTTTAACACTAATTTTAAACTTCAGACTTGCCAATACAGTATGTAACACATGAAAAAAAGTATTTGTTACTTATTAGCAGTACTAGTACCTGTTAAATAGCCTATATATTAAAAAGGTAATATGTAATGAATAAGTACAAGTCTATTATCTAATTGGTACAAGTACCTAATGAACTACAGTGTTTCCTCTAGGATTTTTTCCAGCAGTGGCGGCAGGACTTTTTTTTTTACACAGATCTGCCAACTATTTCAAAGACAAATATTACACGCAGTATTACAAGTCGAGATAGCATTCATGTAATACGAGCATGCGAATCTCTTTGCTTGCGCGCCGATTTCCTCTGTTCGAGCACAGAACTTCTTGCACGCACTCAAATTTACACGTTCAAGTGCAGATCTTCTTGTGCGCTCTCCAGTAAGCGCTGCTGAAGCGCGATTTAGTGTGTTTTTGTGCGTTTTCCGACATTAACGCGTCCTGAAGTAAAGTGAAACGGCATTAAACTCCAGCAAGATAAAGTCATTGTATGCAAAGCCATTGACCTTTATCAATAAAGTATACTTATGGAAACTGTGTTCATCTTAACTGAAAGCTACGCGGTGTTTGCTAGACTCACGCACCTGTCAGTCAGTCTGTCAGAGAGTCAGTCAGCATGTCACCTTGAACAAATAGCGCACAGCACTACTACGGTTACAGAAAAGTTTGCGCGGTTTACCTCTAATATGTTTTGGTGCGATTATAATCCGCTATAAAAAACACGACTAAATGTTTTAAATAAGAAGCTGTAATGTAGCCGTGGCGGGATGAATTTTGGCGTGGCGGCCCGCCACGGATGAATGAATGTAGCGGAAACCTTGAACTACTAACATCTCATAATTAAGACCTAGCATCCACAGAATAAATACTAATATGAAGCAAATAAGAAGGTGTGAACACTGTATGTCCATTAACGATCCAAAATTAACTTTATTGTAAGTTTCCAATAAATAAGCATTTAGTAAATAAGTGCTAATATTTAAAGCCAGTGTGAACCAGGAGATGCTGTGGCTTTTTTCCCGTATATTGAACAGCACAACCACCTTTATGATGTACTATGACTTATAACTAGGCTCCTAAACAATATTCTTGCCATTTGCTATACTGTAAAGCTGTAAACATGATTTCGTCTCAATCCAAAACCACCCTCAGTAAAGCCCCTAGTGTACACCCCATGGAGTGTACACACAGAGGAAAATTCACCCTGGAATGTCTCCTGTACCTGATATTGTTCGACTCTGTCAAGAATGAGATTAGTAAGAAAGTTGACCCGAACTTATGCTTGGAGATCACTACAGTGCGTTAAAGGCTGAATAAAATCTTTGCAACAGACAGACCATAGTGTCCTTATAACGTAACATGACAATCTGATAACATCGCTCTGTGATCGAGAAACACATCTACATGCCAATTGCGAGGATTTGGAGGGGCATTCGAGGAGAAATAATCTTCTGGTGGGTCTTTCCGAGCGCAGTGAAGCTTCACATCCTACTGAATATGTGGCCCAACTTTTACAGATCTTACAAATTCAGGATTATCCCTGAACTCTCCCTTGACAAGAACTTGAAAGCAGTGTGTAAAAAGGTGCATCAGTGACTGTTCTGTTTGAGGAAGTTAAATCGTTTCCATATTGACAAAACCCTTATTTTACCATTGGTGTTATGGTTTAGGAACTATACTGTCAAGCATAAAAACACTCTAAATCAGATAGTCAAGTTGTCCAGGAGGCTGATTGTGATTCATTCGGCTGCAGGGCTTTTGTTTGTGTTGGCCATGTGCTCTTCCTTTGTCCTGCCTCCTCATATTACCACGCCACACCTCCTTGTGTTCTCCAATCCCTTCATATAGGCTGTGTTTGAAATGACCCCTATATCATTATTTGAGGGTCTATTTGAAGGGAGCAGCCATTTTTAGCTGTGTCCAAAACCATAGTTGACGTTATGAAATGCACTTAATTAATACCACAATGCAATGTGAAAGTATGCGCCGCATGAATTTCTGCGTGACCACAAGATAGCACTTAAAGCACACATCCTCTCATATGTGTGGCTACAAATAAAATATTATTTAATTAATGCAACATCTGCATACATGACAGAAATCAAAGGTTTTTGTTTCATTACTAACAGACAGCTGTTCTGTCAAAACACATTTTTTGAGCTGTTGACAGTCCTATATGTGTCCCACACTGCTAAAAACACTATTAGGACACATATATTTTACTAAAAAGTGAAAATTGGTTGTTTTTCCGTTATTTCGAGCAAATTTGTTCTTCCGGTTTAAAACGAATTTTTGAAGCTACGTCACGGCGATTAGATCCTTGCGTGTTCTTTATGAGAAAGATTTGGTTCAAACCAATCAGTGCACTCTGTTGTGTATGCGGTGCAACCTCATTAATATGCATGATAGCTTCGAAGACTGTTTTTACCTGTTACAGTGTTCAGATGGCAGAGAGACGCCACGTTGTGTTGCTAAAACAAATGGAAGAATTGTTTGGAGACAAGGGTTGTCAGTGTTGCGTTTATTAATGTGCTGCAACGAAGGTTTTGTTTTCATTTGCTGCTCGTCTCCTTTTAAATAAGAAGCGGTTCCAGTTCGTGTTGATTGTCCTGTCTCTACAGATTTGGTAAGTAAGCGATCAGTGGTCATTGTTTATGTTTATTCAGATGGCAAAGTTAGTTCGTACCGTCAGCAGTATTCTTTCCGTTTTTAAAGACATACCATTGTCAAAATGATTTCTATGTTACTAAGTTTACAGTACGTTAATATCACTACAATATCATGGGCTGAAAGATCCGCTGTAAATGCTGCTCTCTGAGTGTAAACATGTAAACACCGCAATCAAACCGTCGTGTAGAATTTTCGCCGCATTTTGTGACAGGATAGTCTATACACACACGGCTTTCTGACGCTACCTACCGAGTGCATCTAAGTTACCGAGAAATGCAGAGGGTTTTTTTCTCCCATTCGCCGTGCGGCATCAAACATTCCATTAAAATTACACTCTTCCAGCAGTTCCTGCATCCAATATCTCATTTGTCACGAGGGCATGCATGAAATGTTCCTGAAAGAAAGTGCCAAACTCCAGTTAAAGTCCACAAATTAATAATTTGCCAAATAATTTGATAACTGATGCCCATGTAAACACAGTCACTGTCTTTCTCCCTTGCGTCTGTGTGTTGTTTTGCCTCTGCAAAAATCAGCGCGTGCCCAAACGGAAACTCCCATTTTTATTCAAACCCATCCCTCTTTCTCTCCCCCGACACTCCCACCTAAACAGAGCTGGACACACCCACTTTCCTGACTTTTTCCAAACTAGAGGTGTGAAAACACCCAGCTGAAACAGGGGGGTTTCGTGGTTCTTTAAATAACTATCACAGGGTCTGACCAAGAACTTATCATCCAGCAAAGCACAAACAAAATGGCATCCTTTCTGGTAATCTTCCAGTGCTCGAGTTCACTCACTCGTTTCATTTACTTCTTCAGGTCGACTACATTACACTGTAAAAAATAAAAAGTTGAGTTAACTTTCAATTTTAAAGCAACCGGCTGCAAAGAAATTTTGAGTTTAATAAGCTTCAGTGGTTGAAGTTGTCCCAAATTAATTTTTTAAGTTGACCGAAAAGGCTGGTTTAAGTCAAGTATACTTTACGGAATAATTTGGCACAACTTCAAACACTGAAGCTTAATAAACTCAAAATTTATTTGCAGCCGGTTGCTTTAAAATTGAAAGTTAACTCAACTTTTTATTTTTTGAACATACGGAGAAATAAAAATTTAAAGTCTCCTCAACTGAATATTTTACTTTCATTGAACAAACAGTTCCAAACATGCAGTTAAATCATTTTTATGAGTAAATTCAACTCTGAGCTCAAAAATATGTCCACCTAACTTACAATTTTAAACTGAGTTAACTATTTGTAAGTTGGATTTTTTACAGTGTACTGGACAAATTTAGGGAATAGTGAATGAGGGGCAAAATAGTGTTCATTTCCCTCTTGTCTTTACTGATACCCCACACTTTAATTTTGTGTGCTTTTCTAGCTTGCAACAGTATAAGTAAACAACTATCCAGTCTAGTTTTATGTAATTACTCTTGTTAAATTTTAGCTTTTGTCAGTTAGTTAGTTAGTCAGTCAGTCAGTTAGTTAGTCAGTAATTCAGTCAGTCAGTTAGTCGGTCAGCTAGTTAGTTAATCAGTTGGTTAGTTAGTCAGTTAGTCAGTCAGTTAGTTAGTCAGTCAGTCAGTCAGTCAGTCAGTCAGTCAGTCAGTCAGTCAGTCAGTCAGTTATTCAGTCAGTCAGTCAGTCAGTCAGTCAGTTAGTCAGTTCATTAGTAAGTCAGTCAGTCAGTCAGTCAGTCAGTCAGTCAGTCAGTCAGTTAGTCAGTTCATTAGTAAGTCAGTCAGTCAGTCAGTCAGTTAGTCAGTTCATTAGTAAGTCAGTCAGTCAGTCAGTTAGTTAGTCAGCAAGTCAGTTCATTAGTCAGTCAGTCAGTCAGTCAGTTAGTTAGTCAGTAAGTCAGTTCATTAGTCAGCCAGTCTGTCAGTTAGTTAGTTAGTTAGTTAGTTAGTTAGTTAGTTAGTTAGTCAGTCACTCAGTTAGTTAGTTAGTTAATCAGTCAGTTAGTTAGTCAGTCAGTCAGTCAGTCAGTCAGTTGGTCGTTCAGTCAGCCAGTCAGTCAGCCAGTTAGTTTGTTTTTAGTATTGCTTTTAATCTACAAGGGTTTCTGGTATTTTTAACTATTTGTGCATTTTAGTATTTTAAGTTTTTTTTTTATTGTTGTTCTATTGTTCTGTAGCACTTTGAGTTTAAGAAAAGCGCATTACAAATAAAATTTATTATTATTATTATTATTATTATTAGTATTAGTATCAGTCAGTTGGTTAGTTGGTCATTTAGCATGTCATTCAGTTAGTTGGTCACTTAGATAGTCAGTCAGTTAGTTAGTTAGTTAGTTAGTACTGTAAATCAGTTATTTTTTCTAGTTTCAGCAAGGATCATGAATTAATAATGGTTAATAAATACTGTATCTATTTTGGTTTGTAGTTTTATTTCATTTTAAATCTACACTTTGCCTTTTTGCATCATTAGTCCCCATCTAGCTCTAGTCTTTTGTTGGCTTTTTGTGCTTTTTTTGTCTTGTGCTTTGTCATTTTGATTTCTTTCTAGTTACAGTAGAGCTACTGTACTTGCTTTGTCCTTTTGGTGTTTATGTATCTTGTTATCTAACTTTTATTTAGTTCCTTTATTGTTTTCATTCCTGAGTTCTACCTTTCCTTTTAAGGAAATATTAATCTTTATTTTTCCTTTTGCATGCCCTCGTTCAGTTTGTCTTGTCTCGCCAGCTTTCTTGTCTTTCTGTGTACAGTATCTGATGTTTGTCTCTCTTACCTCCTGACTCTCTGTTGGTGGTTGATCCTCCTGACCTGTCATTCCATCAGATTGCCAGCCCCATACCAACCCTGAGGTTCATCCTGCTACATCCAGACTGCTTGGCCTGAAGCTTGGAGTTTCTCCTTCCCTGGCCAGCCTGTTCTCCATATGTCCAACCACAAGTTACTGGTGACTACATCAGCCTCAAGTCTCATGTTATCCCTGACCATCCTGTTTTTCTGCCATCGCCTTGGCCTATGGTGTGGACTGTCGTGCTGCATGCCATGTGTTTCAACCTCTGTCCAATCTGCATTTGGTTCCTCGTTAGCCAAACTCGATTGTCTTATGTTTTTGGTGCCTTTTACTGTTGTTATATGTGCCTCATGTGTTGCATTTGGTACAAATAACATAATCTAACCCTAAATAAAGTAAAACAAATGATCACATATTTAATTATCTTTGTGCCTTACTTTTTGTTATCAATGATGTTTTCTGTTACTTTTTACAGCGCTCAACTTTTATTAGTATTCAGAGTCAAGAAAGTAAAACTAGATTAAAGCCTCAGGCTTCCCAACTGCACTTGTTATGAATCATCATGAAATATTCTGGTTTCTTGACATAAATTGGATGACTTGTTTTATTCCATTCAATGTCTGCAGGGAACAAAATGAAAAGGGTGCTATAACATATTGAACGTGGAGGAGATCTAAAATCTAAAGTGGAAAATATGCATGTGGTCTGCGGGAATAAATACTGTATCAGGGTGAACTCGGGTGAACGCTGATCTGCAGAATAAAATGTCAATGCAAAAATGTCAAATTAAACTAATATAAATATTTAATATTTCTGATAATATATGCAATATGGGCCTGAACTGGTGCAAACTGCTGTCCCACTTTCAAAATACAGATAAAAAAATTACATTTCAGTATTCAAAGCTTAGATGTGTAATGAGAATCCAGATATATATTTTAAATATTATTTAATATTGTTAAAATTTGATTTGTGACAAATATTTACATCAGAAAAGCATTACATAGGAGTGCTTTTGCTATGGAGGTAACGTTACTCCATCATGCCATATTAACTTTAATTCGTTTCATGAAATATATGGCTTGAAAATGGCATCCTATAATAGTAAAATAAATATTGTGTATTATATGTATTCATAACATAACTGGTGTTGTTCTTGTGTCACAGGAAAATGTAACTATTTACAGTTTTGGCAAATTAGTGGCTCATTTATTTACATTTTTATGATATTTATCATATGAAAATAAAACCCAACCTAACATATAATTTACTACAATATAAGCAGATTGTACAAACACTTCAAAATGACATTATATCATTGAATAAGAATTAGCATAAAAATAAGCTTAAAAAATGTCACAAATTGTCAATAAAATAACAATAACAACAAATCAACAGCACCATCGTTTCCGCCAGCGAGGACAAATCTGCTCATGAATGTCTATTTAACACTGCACATGGCACATTATCACAGGTTGCAGTATC
The DNA here is from genome assembly GCA_903798195.1 of Danio kyathit. NCBI lineage: Eukaryota > Metazoa > Chordata > Actinopteri > Cypriniformes > Danionidae > Danio > Danio kyathit. The sequence goes on along the minus strand of LR812522.1, from coordinate 28,594,951 downwards.
AATCAGACCAAACAACAACAACAACAGTCTCTTGACTCATTCAAAAGTTAATGAAACATTACTGATGCGTCCCTGAAGATAGTGAAGCAAAAACAATATTAGTAAGACGGAGGGGGATGTCGATACGTGCCTCTATTTGTGGTCAGTGAGCATAATGGCGTATTAATGATGACTGAAGAAATATGGAGGAGGCGAGGTGAGATTCTCATTGATTGCTGCTATCGGACACATTATTAGTTTAATTGGAAACGAGACGCCGTCAGTCTTACGTGTACAATCCTAGGATGGCTAACAGTCCCTGAAATCTCATCGCATGTGGGACAAATCAGACATCTGGCCGACAAAACCAATGGTGGAAGGAGAAACAAATTACTTTTATGATGAACAAATGACGATGAGCAAATGCATTCATTAATGTGGGAGACTCGCACACGAGAAGACAAATTACTTTTGGTTCAACTGATAGACCTTGTAATTATGAAAGAAACTTATTTATTTATATTATTATTTATGAACTAGTTCAAGGTCATTTGCTACCCTGAACTACTACACATAATCTGAGTAAAGCTGTTAGCATATGAGATAATTGGGTTGCAGTGATATTCATGCAATTATCAAATCACAGAATCACCGTGATTGAATTACATAAATATATGAGCTGCATGCTTCAAAGTGAAGGGCAGTGTTCGTTTACACACGAGCAGCTCATGATCAAGTATTTATGGTGTTTTTTTTCTGGATCACAGTCAATAGCTCTCCATATGAACTCTCAGCACCTGTTTTGAGTTTATACCACCCACTGTGTAACGCAACATGTGCCAAACAGCTTTCTCATTTTGTAATGAGAAGCACTTATAAGCCAGCTAGTATCAACAAAAAATCTTACATTCTGTCAAATGTAATTATATAATAATAATAGTTAACTAGTTCCCGGAGATGGGTTGCGGCTGGAAGGGCATCCGCTGCGTAAAATCGTGCTGGATAAGTTGGCGGTTCATTCCGCTGTGGCGACCCCGCAAGGGACAAAGCTGACAAGAAAATGAATGAATGAATGAATAGTTAACTAGGCGACGCAGTGGCGCAGTAGATAGTGCTGTCGCCTCACAGCAAGAAGGTCGCAGGTTCGAGCCTTGGCTGGGTCAGTTGGCGTTTCTTTGTGGAGTTCTCCCTGTGTTCGCATGGGTTTCCTCCGGGTGCTCCGGTTTCCCCCACAGTCCAAAGACATGCGGTACAGGTGAATTGGGTAGGCTAAATTGTCCGTAGTGTATGAGTGTGAATGAGTGTGTGTGGATGTTTCCCAGAGATGGGTTGCGGCTGGAAGGGCATCCGCTGCGTAAAACACATGCTGGATAAGTTGGCGGTTCATTCCGCGGTGGCGACCCTAGATTAATAAAGGGACTAAGTCGAAAAGAAAATGAATGAATGAATAATAGTTAACTAGTTAATAGTTAAATGATGAATCTCCACAAAAAATTGCAAAAATGTGAGTGAATGAATGAATGAGTGAATGACTAGAAAATGAAATAATGATTGAATGAGTGACTAAGTGAGTGAGTGTGTGAGTGGGTAAGCGAATTATAACTGAGCCAGTGTATGAGTGAGTGAATGTATGAATAGATGAATGGATGATTGATTGAATGAATAAATGAATGTACAAGAGGGTGAATGGGTGAGTTAATATATGAGTGAATGCATTAGTGGTGGAATGAGTGAGTAAATGAGTGAGTCTGTAAATGAATAAATGAGTGCGTGAGGGAGTGGGAGAATGAGTGTGAGTTCATTAATGAACTATAAATTATTATAGTTTTGAATGAGTGAATGAGCAAGTGAGCAAATGGTGACTAAATGTGAGAATGTGTAAGTGAATAAATGAATGAATGCATAAGAGGGTACATGAGTGAGTATGTGAATGAATGAATTAATTATTGAATTCATGTATGAATGGTTGAATGAGTGACTAAATAAATGAGCGAGTCTTATGAATAAGTGAGTAATTGATTGAGTGAGTGAATGAGCGTGAGTGAATTAATGAACTACAAATTATTATAGTATTGAATGACTGAATGAGCAATTGAGTAAATGAAGACTGAATCAGTGAGTGAGTAAGTGAGTGAATGAATGAATGTACAAGAGGGTGAATGAGTGACTTAATATATGAGTCAAAGCATGAGTGGTTGATTGAGTAAATAAGTGAGTCTGTTAATGAATAACTGACGGAGTGAGTGAATGAGTGAAAATGAAAACCAAGTGAGCGATTGAGTGAATGAATGAGTGAATAACTGAGTAAGTAGATGATTGTGAGCAAATGACTGATTTAATGAGTGAATGCATAAACGGCTGAATGAGTGAGTTATTATATGAGTCAATGCATGAGTGGTTGAATGAGTGACTAAATAAATGAGTGAGTCTTATGAATAAGTGAGTAATTGTTTGAGTGAGTGAATGAGCGTGAGTGAATTAATGAACTAAAAATTATTATAGTATTGAATGACTGAATGAGCAATTGAGTAAATGAAGACTGAATCAGTGAGTGAGTGAGTGAATGAATGAATGAATAAATGAATGTACAAGAGGGTGAATGAGTGACTTAATATATGAGTCAAAGCATGAGTGGTTGATTGAGTAAATAAGTGAGTCTATTAATGAATAACTGACGGAGTGAGTGAATGAGTGAAAATGAAAACCAAGTCAGCGATTGAGTGAATGAATGAGTGAATAACTGAGTAAGTAGATGATTGTGAGTAAATGACTGATTTAATGAGTGAATGCATAAACGGCTGAATGAGTGAGTTATTATATGAGTCAATGCATGAGTGGTTGAATAAGTGACTAAATAAATGAGTGAGTCTTATGAATAAGTGAGTAATTGATTGAGTGAGTGAATGAGCGTGAGTGAATTAATGAACTACAAATTATTATAGTATTGAATGACTGAATGAGCAATTGAGTAAATGAAGACTGAATCCGTGAGTGAGTAAGTGAGTGAATGAATGAATGAATGAATGAATGTACAAGAGGGTTAATGAGTGACTTAATATATGAGTCAAAGCATGAGTGGTTGATTGAGTAAATAAGTGAATCTGTTAATGAACAACTGACTGAGTGACTGAGTGAGTGAGTGAGTGAATGAGTGAAAATGAAAACCGAGTCAGCGAGTGAGTGAATGAATGAGTGAATAACTGAGTAAGTAGATGATTGTGAGTAAATGACTGATTTAATGAGTGAATGCATAAACGGCTGAATGAGTGAGTTATTATATGAGTCAATGCATGAGTGGTTGAATGAGTGACTAAATAAATGAGTGAGTCTTATGAATAAGTGAGTAATTGATTGAGTGAGTGAATGAGCGTGAGTGAATTAATGAACTACAAATTATTATAGTATTGAATGACTGAATGAGCAATTGAGTAAATGAAGACTGAATCAGTGAGTGAGTAAGTGAGTGAGTCAATGAATGAATGAATGTACAAGAGGGTGAATGAGTGACTTAATATATGAGTCAAAGCATGAGTGGTTGATTGAGTAAATAAGTGAGTCTGTTAATGAATGACTGACTGAGCGAGTGAGTGAGTGAGTGAGTGAATGAGTGAAAATGAAAACCGAGTCAGCGAGTGAGTGAATGAATGAGTGAATAACTGAGTAAGTAGATGATTGTGAGTAAATGACTGATTTAATGAGTAAATGCATAAACGGCTGAATGAGTGAGTTATTATATGAGTCAATGCATGAGTGGTTGAATGAGTGACTAAATAAATGAGTGAGTCTTATGAATAAGTGAGTAATTGTTTGAGTGAGTGAATGAGCGTGAGTGAATTAATGAACTACAAATTATTATAGTATTGAATGACTGAATGAGCAATTGAGTAAATGAAGACTGAATCAGTGAGTGAGTAAGTGAGTGAATGAATGAATGAATGAATGAATGTACAAGAGGGTTAATGAGTGACTTACAGTTTTTCTCCATTGGTTTGGCTCATTTCTTGAAACAGAAATTACATTCTCAAAACAACATGGACAAACCTCCAAACCACTTGGCAATTGTTCACAACAGAATTGAATTTCTCATTCATTTCATCAAATTGCAAATGTCTAAGTACATCTTTGCAAATGATTAAGTACAGATAGCCTACATTTAGCACAATTTCCAAGTGAATAGATCTCGTTGATGTAAACTGATTGTTAATTCTCAGTCTAATGGTCGTTCCCTTCAAAATGTGTCAGCGTCATTTCATTGTATAAGTCATCACATGCACAATAGTCTGTTCAATTGTCAAAATTAGTCAAGAACATAATACCATGAATACCATACAGTAGGTGAATCCTTGGAACATTTGATTACAATTTATTACAGCAATTGACAGTCAGGTAAAACTAGAACTTGACTAATAAAGGAGGAGTTTCACACATGTAATGTAATGTGTATTTATATAGCACATTTATTGTGTATGGTCATACACCCAAAGTGCTTTACAATCATGAGGGGGGTCTCTCCACACCACCACCAGTGTGCAGCATCCACTTGGATGATGCGACGGCAGCCACAGGACAATGGCGCCAGTGCGCTCACCACACACCAGCTATTGGTGGAGTGAAGAGACAGCGATAGAGCCAATTCAGTGGATGGTAATGATTAGGAGGCCCTGATGGGTAAGTGCCGATTGAGGGACTTTGGCCAGGACACCGGGGTTACACCCCTACTCTTTACGAGAAGTGCCATGGGATTTTTGATGACCACAGAGAGTCAGGACCTCGGTTTAACGTCTCATTCGAAAGACGGCGCTCACTGACAGTGTAGTGTCCCCTTCACTTTTACTGGGGCATTAGGACTCACACAGACCACAGGTTTTTTTTTTGTTTTATACACAATTGTATTCTGTTAGCTAGACAAAAACAGTACAGTAACCATTGTCAATGAAGGACTGGGCTAAGACTGTAAGGTGGACATGAGTGATATTTTAGTGGTCCTTTGCCATAGTGACAAAACATCTAAACATTTTGACTTGCAGTGCTTACACAATGCCAAAAGGATGAAGCATTTTGGGGGCACTGACTGTTTAAATGAGAAGGAAATTTAGTTTTGACACATGAGTGAACTGTTTTGGGAAAGGTATGAGCTGTTGCAGGTGAACCATGGTGTTGTGCCGAACCATCCACATTATTTTGGCAAAAACACCAAGAGTGTTGAGAATGTCCAGTCTGTTTCAAGAAATGAGCCAAAGCAATTGAGAAGGATATTTGCCATTTTTGTGGCACTGACTTTTTATATGGGAAATGAATTTAGTTTTGATGCATGAGTGAACTGTTTTTGGAGAGATATGAGCTTTTGCAAGTGAACTATAGTGTTGTGCTAAACTGTAACACTGTTTTGCCAAATGATCTTAGAATTTTGAGAATGTAATTTCTGTTTCAAGAAATGAGCCAAACCAATAGAGAAAAACTGTAATATATGAGTCAAAGCATGAGTGGTTGATTGAGTAAATAAGTGAATCTGTTAATGAACAACTGACTGAGTGACTGAGTGAGTGAGTGAGTGAGTGAGTGAATGAGTGAAAATGAAAACCGAGTCAGCGAGTGAGTGAATGAATGAGTGAATAACTGAGTAAGTAGATGATTGTGAGTAAATGACTGATTTAATGAGTGAATGCATAAACGGCTGAATGAGTGAGTTATTATATGAGTCAATGCATGAGTGGTTGAATGAGTGACTAAATAAATGAGTGAGTCTTATGAATAAGTGAGTAATTGATTGAGTGAGTGAATGAGCGTGAGTGAATTAATGAACTACAAATTATTATAGTATTGAATGACTGAATGAGCAATTGAGTAAATGAAGACTGAATCAGTGAGTGAGTGAGTCAATGAATGAATGAATGTACAAGAGGGTGAATGAGTGACTTAATATATGAGTCAATGCATGAGTGGTTGATTAAGTGAGTAAATAAGTGAGTCTGTTATTGAATAACATGAGTGAGTGAGTGAGTGAGTAAGTAAGTGAGTGAGTGAGGGAGTGGTGGGTGGGTGAATGAGGGTGAGTTCATTAATGAATTAGAAATTATAGTTTTGAATGAGTGAATGAGCAAGTGAGCAAATGGTGACTAAAAGGGTGAATGAGTAAGTTAACATATCAGTGAATGTATAAGTGGTTGATTGAGTGAGTAAATAAGCGAGTCTGTTAATGAATAACTGAGTGAGTGAGGGAGTGGGTGAATGAGTGTGAGTTCATTAATGAACTAGAAATTATTATACTGTAGTTTTGAATGAGTGAATGAGCAAGTAAGTAAATCGTGACTGAATGAGTGAATGATTTAATTATGAATAAGTCAGCAAGTGAGTGAATGACTGAATGTGTGAATGAATGAGTGAGTGAATGCATGAAAGAGTGAATGGGTGAGTTAATATATGAGTCAATGCATGAGTGGTTGAATAAGTAAGTAAATAAATGAGTGAGTCTGTGAATAAGTGAGTGATTGATTTGATTGGGTGAATCAGTGTGAATGAATTAAGGAACTAAAAATTATTATAGTATTGAATGACTGAATGAGCAATTGAGCAAATGAAAACTGAGTCAGTGAGTGAGACAATGAATGAGTTGAATGGAGGGTGAATGAATGAATGAATGAATGAATGAATGAGCGAGTGAGTCAGTGAAGTAATGAATGAGTGAATAACTGAGTAAGTAGATGATTGTGAGTAAATGACTGATTTAATGAGTCTGTGGAGTAATACATCAGTGAGTGAGTGAGTGAGTGAGTGAGTGAGTGAGCAGATGATTGTGAGTAAATGACTTAGTGATTTAGTGAGTCAGTGAATTAATGAATGAATGAGTTTGTGAGTGAATGATTAAATTATGAATAAGCCATCGAGTGACTGAATGAATGACTGAATGAGTGAATGTGTGAGTGAGTGAATGAATGAGTGAATGCATAAGAGGGTGAATGAGTGAGTTAAATGAGTCACTGCATGAGTAGTTAAATGATTGAGTAAATAAATGAGCGAGTTTGTGAATAAGTGAGTGATTGATTGAGTTGATGAATGAGTGTGAATAAATTATTATAGTATTGAATGACTGAATGAGCAGTTGAGCAAATGAAGACTGAATCAGCGAGTGAGTGATTGAATGAGTTGAATGGAGGGCGAATGAATGAATGAGCGAGTGAGTCAGTGAAGTAATGAATGAGTGAATAACTGAGTAAGTAGATGATTGTGAGTAAATAACTGATTTAATGAGTCTGTGAAATAATAAATGAGTGAGTGAGTAAATGATTGTGAGTAGTCGACTGATTTAATGAGTCAGTGAATTAATGAACGAATGAGTATGCGAGTGAGTGAGTGAATGATTGAATTATGAATAAGCCAGCAAGTGAGTAAATGAATGAGTAAATGAATGCATGAGTGGGTGAATGAGTGAGTGAGTTAATGAATTTGTAAGTCAATAATTGAATCAATGAGTGAGTGAATGAGTGGATGGGTTTATGAGCGACCGCATGAACAAATCAGTGAATCACTTAGCGAATGGATTTATATATGAATGAACGAGTAAGTCAGTAAATTGGTCAGTTAACAAATGAAGGAGTGAATAAATAACTGGCAATTAAATGAATCATGATCCGCAGGAATAGTGCACTAAATAACTCCACAACAATCCTCTCAATCTTCATCAGATCGTTCTTTTACGATAGAAGCAGTTGAGACGTAAAATGTGCTAATAAGAGGCTGGTAACGTATTGTTCAGCAAACAGGCAAAGCAACAGATCTGGTGTCAGTTTGAAGTGAAAATCATTGTGATAGTTTTGCAGCTATATTGGCTCCTCTCTGTTTTCATGCGGCAGATCATCCGCCCTCCTGGTGGAGGTCCTCATTATCTTGTTCCACCCACTCGCTATTTGAACTATTTGCCCTGCTCGATTTGGCAGCACCAGGCCGACTCCATCATCTGCCTCGGGTGTTGCAGACACACACGCAGAGCTCAAAATAATGCTGACACGCAACACACGCAAGCAGCAAACCTTCTTAAAACCGGAGCAGGTGATGCAAAAGTACAAAGCTGAAGAATTAATCAAACATTTTTTGTTGGTATTTTCAGAAATTAAATCCTTTAAATCCAGCCTTGACAAACAAATCTGAACAATCAGTATTATTCACCTAAAAATAAATCAGATGCCATGCCATTTCTTAAGTAACAACAGTAGTATGTTATGCTGTTATGAGGGTTGCTACGTAAGGTAAGTTGGATGTTTGCTAGGTTGCAAGTGTGTTATTATGTAGTTATGCATTACTGCTTTAAGACCGACCAGTCATAAAGTTTGGTCATAGAGTTTGGTGGTTATAACTTGGAATAAATCCATATACACTTGTTAGTTAAAATAGTAGTAGTAGTAATAACAACAACAACAACAACAACAACAACAACAACAACAACAACAACAACAACAACAACAACAACAACAACAAACAAACAAACAAACAAACAAACAAACAAATAAATAATAAATAAATAAATAAATGAATAAATAAATAAATAATAAATAAATAAATAAATAAATAAATAAATAAATAAATAAATAAATAAATAAATAAATAAATAAATAAATAAATAGATAAATAAATTAATAATAAATAAATAAATAAATAATAAATAAATAAATAATAAATAGATAAATTAATTAATAATAAATAAATAAATAAATAAATAAATAAATAAATAAATAAATAAATAAATAAATAAATCGAGCTGCAAGCAGCAATTCTCAGGGTTCAAGTGGTTTAAGCAAATAGGTTTTTTTTTTTTTTTTGTATGTATCCTTTATTAAATCTTTAAGTGGTGCTAATAGCCTAGTGGTTAGTGTGTCAGCACATAGAACCGAGGTGATCCTTCCCCTATCTCAGCTCCCTACACTTTCCTGTCTGTGAATCTCCACCATCCTATCAATAAAGGTGAAACACCCTAAAAACGAATTATATAAAAAAAGAAAATCTGTAAGTAGTAGTTAGATCACCACCTCCACGCCAGATACATAAAATCTAGTCCCGGACGCCAGATCTTGTCAGGAAATGTCAGTTTCTCAAGGTATCTGGACAACAAGTCAGCAGAGTTTCCAACACCCAAACCTGTTAACCAGCATAACTGAATTAACAGTCTCCTATCAATATAGGAGTTGACAGAGAAAACCAGAGAGGAACAGAAGCAGGAGATGAAGTCTGACCAGGATAAATCCAACAAGTGTTATTATACCACAAGCAAAAGCAATGGAAAATTACTGCTTCAGAACATCGTCCAGAGACAATACAAACCTTGAAATGGAGACATTCTCTCATGTCTTACTCTTGAAAACAAGTGTCACTTGAATCCACAGTTATAAGATTATAACAACATGGTAACATGGAAATAATAATAAAGCGATAATTATAGGAAAATAATAATAATAAAATAAAAAAATAAATAAAATGACAAATAATAATTAATAATAATAATCAAATCATTAACTTATGATCAATAAAATGATATAATGATTAATATATAAATGACTAAAGGTCATATGATTAAATAAAATAATAAAATGAAGAATAAATGAATAAAAACAAATGAAAATAAAACACAACACACATAGATGGTTGCTTTCTTGAAACAACACACACATACATTTACTACAAGGATTCTTAGTTAGATTTTTCATAGTGTTACAAAAATACTACAAAAAATGTCAATTTCACACCAGTCGGCATAGAAAAACGGACTTTTCCACATTTTAACGGTTGTGGTTTTTCCAGTTGCATGACATATTTAAACATGGTCATGTTTCTTTAGAACTGTATGTTACATGCAGTCCATCGAATTTTCAAAGTTCATTTTTGCTAAGGAATGATGTGCAAAATGCAATCTATATTCTCTTACACACAAACGTAAAATGCAATGTCGCCACATAGTGACCGATGGCCCCATCTCCATGAAATTTAACATGGTGGTTCTTTAGAATCACAGGCCGCATGCACGTGAGTGGAGTTCTGTATGATACAGATGTGTTAAAGGCCATTTTCAGTCCAATGATGTGAGTCATCATAAAGAAATGCTTTTTATAGGTTGTTGGCAGCTGTATGGTCACCGATGACCCTGTAGAACGGCCCTGCTTCTTTAGAATCACACGTTTTATGTGCTCACTCGATTTAGAAAATGTCAAAGTTTTTGCTTAACATTGATGGCCATGGACACATGTGGCCAAAGGTTTGTAAGTAGCTTCCCAGGCTCTAAAGTCTAGGCTAGGCAATTGCACTGCAATGTTTTTTTCCAAGGTTGAGTAAAAAATAGGGCTAAGAAGAGCCAGACTTCTAGTCTATGAGTAAAGAAAGCCCACCAAGTTTTGTTCCAATCTGACTTTGTTAATCTAGTTTAATAGGTGCTGAAACTTTAATTGTCAATGTTTTTTTTGTTTTTTTTTTGGTTGCGCCAATGCCAAGTGAGTTCCACATTGGACATTGCATGCCAATTTTTGAGTCAGATGGACCAGCGGTTCCACAGTTAAAGCTGCATTCATGCTTTTTTTTACACTGTAATGACACCATGTGTTTAGATTACACAGCTTTGTACAGTGACCTCAGATTGAGCTCATACATTTGCTTTCCAAGTTTGTTGAAGAAATCTCATTCCATTTCAGAATTATGGAGATGAATTATGTATTATGTAAAAGTTGCTCTGCCCATTTTGGACGTTTGTGTCAGGATTCTCCCACTTCGTTCCTGTCATTTCGTGTTTTGGTGGCAGAGGCCAGACACTAGTCCTGTCCTGTCTTCTATGTTATGCTCGGCTCAAGTTTTCTCAGGTGGAGTACCTGAGAAAACTCATGCATGATCATTAGTCATTCTCTGCTTCTGTCTTCGTTTTTTGTATGAGCGTCGTCTTGGCCGTGCTCGGGCCGTGGGCATGCTCAGGATGTGTGCTCTTGTCCTGGTGTTTGTGTTGGTTCTGTCTGGAGCGTGCTGTGTCATTTTCAGCGTCTCATTCTAGTTGGTTTCAGTTTCGGTTGGCGCTGAGATGAAACATGCACGTTGCATTTGTAAGTGCACGGTTTTAATTTATCGTGCGCTCGTGTCTTGCGTTCTGTTTGTGATGGTCTTGTGTTTAGCACATTCATGTTTACATGCGCCGCGTGCTTTAGTGTTGTGTTTCATGCCAACGCGGTTAATGAGTTCTACCATTGGCTGCGTGTTCTAGTCCTGTTTTACGTGATCACATGGCTTGTGTTGTTTCTTTGTGTCATGTGCTCCTGTCTATTGTCTAGTCCATCCTTAACCCATAATTAGTTTATTATGTTCACCTGTTTGTTGCCAATTATTTCTCCTTTATTGTCTCCTTATGTCAGTTTGTCATATGTCGTATCCTGTCAAGTCGTGTCCTGTTTGTTCAGCCCTGATCCTTGCCAGCCCTGCCCAGTCAAGTGTGTTTATTTGTTAATGTTTTCCCCCCTCGGGGTAGTTTGTTTAGCTGTTTATTTTATTTTATTATTAATAAAAACCCATCATTTTCCCTGTACTTGAGTCCTCGCTCCTTTCCCCACCCACCTACCGTGACTGTTTGGGTATCATGTGGTAAACCTGAAAATAACTGTCTACTTTTTGGATATTCTTTCATATTCACACTACAGAAAGTCTGAGAACGTCACTTTAGTTTAGATCAGGTAAAAAAAAATAGGATTAGTTGGCAAAAGTATTAAAAAAAAAATAAAAATACCAGAAACTTCCTTAGGGTGTATAGCATCTGACGTATGTAGGGGCACTTGTTGGGGTTAAGCCAAAGATTCCAATAATATAAGGCACTTGAATATGTAGTGCTTTAGGAGTCATGATGATTACATATTTTGGCCAACTGTAATTTCAGCATGTTGGCTTTCTCAAACATGATTAATAAATAACAACGTTAGGATTAGCAAACTATTATTTAATTTCCTCTGTTTTCCTCTTCTGTTCCATTAGAAATGGATTCTGGATTCTATTAGCAATCATTTACTATTGTTTCTAACAAGGTCTGAATAATATGACAGCATTACCAGAGGAACTCAAACCACAATTCAGAGTTGAAAGCAGTTTTTGTAGAGTCGCACTTTGCTTGGAGACAGAAAAGCATGAGCACCTTTAATATTTCATAAGCTGTAACTCCTTTTTATATATTGACTAATGGCTAGAGTTAAACACCAATTAGGATTTAACTGCTGAATCATCCACGCTACGCTGACAATGTGCCTTTTGCGTTACTAATTAAAAACACAGTTTTGAGCGGATTTATTTCCATTATCTCATGCAAACAGAACAGTGTGGCCACTGCGGACAGCAATACTTTCCCAGACTAGTGCAATTTTGACAGAAAATGACATACCTTAAGATCTATTCCTTCGCTCCATCTCTGCTGGTGTAACAGGTGTGACAATACTGCTTAAATGCCTGTGTGTTAATTGGAAATATCCAGTCGTTTGCTGTTTGAATGTCAGTAGGGAGTCAACTCATCATCTTTGTACTAAACACGAAGCCTTTTCTGAACAAAGCTGGATATAAGGCTAAATTATACAGATTTCTAACATGCTGCTACTTTAGATTTCCCACCTACTGCTAGATTGAGAAAATGTTAGGGTGCTGCACAGTGATTCTGGCTCTTTTGATTTCTTTGCCTTTCAATTACATGCATTTTGAATCAAAGTGTGAATGTGATGGCAACCAATGGCCCTTTTTTGATAGAGAAAGATGGCTGTACTCAGATTAATGCTCACCGTAGCCTGTTATTTAGACCTAAAATATAGCATTTCACTGCCAACTCCAATTTTTTTCGTCTTTTAACTAAATGTATTCCCTTTTCTAAAAAACAAAAAACAAAACAAAAAAAGCCCTAGTGATGGGCTTTCAGAATCCAAACACCCAAAGCAAGGAAAACCATTTTACGATGTGATTCATATATATCGTGGCATATAGAAAGGGGAAAGTTCTGTATGCAAATGTAAGGTGAATTTTAGACCTCATTGTCCTCCGCAGGGGTGGATCTACCGCAATGATAACTGTATAAATTAAAATTTCCTCAAACAATTTACAGCAGGGGTGCACATCATTGTAAGGGCATAAGTCATTGGACTTGTTTTATTTTTACTAATACTGACAGCTTTAATAACTTTAAAAACAACTTTAATATGAAGGAATATGACGTTTGTGATTAGTGAATCTTAGGGGAGTCAAAATTAATTGTTTCTTCGGTGCACCGAGATGCAGACGCGGACAATTCGGTATCGATTCAGTAATAATCATAACCGGTTATTATGTACTGACGTCATTTATCTCCTATGCGCTATGTCGAGGTAGCTTACTATGGCGAGGGAGGCGAGCGCGAGTGTTTACAATGCTTCGCCTACTTGACGCACAAACTGTGCACAATTTCACTGCGTGTTTGTTTTCTGGACACTCTTTAACTGACACTAACAGCAGAAGCCCCTATTTCACTGCGATTGAGAGAATGAAAGTAAACTCCATTACTCTCTCTCTTTCTCTCTCTCTCTCTCTCTCTCTCTCTCGCTGTGGCCCATTTGACCTGCTGGCGTGACTTTTTTGTCTCCTCTCGGCTGATACGGCGATACTTCTGGATAGAGGTCTGCATTCCCGCGGCTGTAAGGCAGGAGCCGCTGGACCAGACCAGATTTCTTGCGGCGCGGAATAAAGCGTCGGAGCGGTCGGTAACTCTGGTGTAAGTTGAACGGGAGCTGGCAGTCTAACAATATCACTCCCGAGCAAGCACGTGTGTGTGTGTGTGTGTGTGTGTGTGTGTTTATGTGTGTGAATGAGAGAGAGCGATGCTGTGTGTTGCTGTCTATGTTTGTGTGTGCGTGTATGTGTGTGAATGAGAGGGCGTGATGCTCTGTGTCGCTTGCTTGGTGCTGTGTGTCTATGTGTGTGTGTGTGTTTATACAGACAGCCCCAAATATAAAACTGTGTTTGGGGAAAGAATCGTCAATGCACCGTGATGCACCGAGATATCGAATTGAACCGAATTGATGGCATGATAATCATAACCGAACCGAACCGTGAGACCAGTGTAGGTTCACACCTCTAGTGAATCTGTATCCTACTTTCAAAATACAATAGCTGCGTCTCAAATGGCATTATGTACACACTCAACAGCATAGTATATGAACGTAGTCAAAGACTATAGAATACACAAGACATGTCACTCGTAAAGTTTTGAATGGAGAAAAGTGTCAATATGGCGAATGAAGCCCCACCTATTAGTATAGGAGCCAATCAGTGATCGCTATAGACTGACGTTTCTCCAGGGGAGAAACTTGGACAGGCTGTGTGCTTTTTTTTTTTATGACAGTTTGTTGGTCAACAAATACGTTGGAATCTCATTGACTACTTGCTGCACAGACATAAAAAAATATATCCACATAAAGTTTGAAATCTGTAATTTTAAATGAACCAACTACACTTGAAAACAAAAGTTATTTGGTTTTGTAATCTGTATAAAACGAACGCGAAGTACAGTCCGTCCTGTCAAAAGCACATCACATGACAGCAACTACTTACACGCTCACAAACTTGTAAACAAAGAGTTGCTGTTATTTCTGGAGGAGAATAGCCATCAAGACCAATTTGTGAATTATCATAATTATCCAGAGGATGATCATATGTAGAACAGCCATAAATGAGGTTGGTGTCGTGATCTTGTTCCTTTTGAGTGCGCATGCGCATTAGCTCGGGCAACCTGAAAAAATGCTGATTTTGTTTGATTCGGATATTTAGAAAGTTTTGGAGAATTTGATGATTCCCCATTCAGACAGAATGCCTGAGCATACTGCCTGAGAGGCGTTTCAAAGATGGCCGCCGAGTGAAATGACTTGCCATAAAGGGACTTTGATGTAGTGTCGACCCCAAATGGAACACTAACTCTTTTTTTTTTAACTAAGTACAAATTCAAACCGTTTCCCTGATGACGTTTGATAGTTCCCAAATTAGTAAAATAAATGACCAAACTACCAAATAATACCTGCCATGATTATAACCGCATTCACCATTTGGAGGCGATATAATCACTCTCGTAGGAGAATTTTACTTTCACGATCCAAAATAAATAAAATAATCCAACATCAGCGCCCGAAAGCTCCGCCTCTTCCGCTATGTGAGCAAAACTGCGGCGGTTGTGTGCGTGAAGCATTAGAATAAAAATAATTTTTCAGTGTGAATGCATTACTTATTTATACAAAATGATGTAGAACAGTGCATAAGTATGCGATTTGGGATGCACATAATATTTCAGCTTTTTTTTTTTGGAGGAGATTTTTTGTTTTTGTTTTTTTTTTGTAATATTTGGCAACACTATGGACGGCACTGACATGTGGCAATCAAAAAAAAAAGAAGCGCACAAATACTATAATATTGAGGAGATCATATTTAGTAAGAAAAATGCAATGATCATCATATTATGTATAGAAACCTGTCAAAAAAACATCAAAACCGGCTTATGGAGCAGATCTATATGTAGAGGAACAGAAATGAAAACACTGGCCAGGATATACACTAGCTACACTATGCTATTTCATTAAAGGGATAACTCACCCAAAAATATTAATTCTGTCATCATTCACTCACCCTCAAGTCATTCCAAACCTTTATTCATTAAAAAAAAAAAGGTTTCTAAAAATTTTTGAAAACCTCCAATCGTTGACTTCCATGATATTTGTTTTTCTACTATGGAAGTCAATGGTTACAAGTTTTCAGTTTTTCTTATCTTTTTGTGTGCTTGAAACCACTTGAGGGTTAGTAAATAATGACAGAAAACAGATTTTGATCAACTATCCTTTTAAGTTTGGTACATTTACAATGGAAATCACACTCAAATTCATACCATTCAGTAAACTTTAATGTACATACAGCAGGGGTTCCCAAACTTTTTAACCTACGACCCCCAAAAAAACAATTCCAGTGACTCGGACCCCCTCTATCCTCGAAGGTGGTTATAAACATACAAACACTGCACACAACGTGCACACACACACCAATAGGTACTATATAAACATGAGCATATTGACAACACAAAAAAGTGCAGCAGTCTAACAACCATATTATTTTTTATAGTCATTATTAATTTGTTTAGAAGAATTTGATTTGGAGACCATCCTCTATGTTCAGTTTTTTTTGTACATGAGTGCGTAAAGGTGTCAAAGTTTAACATCAATCTGTTGCATCTGCTATTGCTGTGTCATTATTATAATGTCAACAACCTTAGGAGTTGCAATCCAATGGAAAAAATAAATTGAAAGGCTGATGGCTTTTTATTTCCATGTTGCTTTTTTATGTAACTATTAAATACTATTTTATCTTCTGTAGGTCATGGATAAAATATATATTTTCTTGAAATATGCCTGTATCAAGAAAATACCATATCAAAGTCAAATAGTTCAATGTGATGAACTCGTCCCTTAACTTCTGCCATCATTCACTTCTGTTTTGGCCTAATATAATTTACAAAATCCCATTCTAATCTTCAGCAAATGTGTTGTTTTGAATGTGAAGGGATTGTCAAGCAGTTAAATGTTAAGCAGTTAAAAGTGTTTAAATGCTGTAACTAGTGGCCGTCCTGCTGCTGAAGTATGTAAAATCCGATATCATTACTGTACTTTACTGTGTCTGAATTCCCTGTGTGCGTGTGCTATTTCATATCTGACGTCTTTTGGAAAGTAACACGGCTCACTTATGATTTATGCATGCCATAAATAGAAGATAGGCAGTGGAAAATTGAAAATGTATCAAAGCTGAACATTTGCTGCTTGACTTAGCAAAGAGAAAAGTCCTGCTTGCATCAACGGCTGCCCTGTGATTGAGAAAAAAGCCCTTGGTGACCAGGAAAGTGTGTCCTGTATCTGCATATACAAGACTTATGGGACGCTGCCAGAGGAAATTTTAATCAATAAGGCTGTTGAGCCTCTCCGTGAAAGTTTAAAAGTTGATTATATACGCACAGTCACGCTCGCTAGAAACCTGACAACAGCCGATCACTACATGTGCTCTGATGAAACATCTTTCACAAGCAATTAACTTCAGAAAGCTCATGTCAGAAATTTACACAAAACCCTTTGTTTATTCAGCTGATTCAGAAGTGTCTGCTGCTGATTAATGCAGGTTCAATGGCTCTGTCATTTGTAACTTTCACCTGAATGAATGTGAAGCAATAATTCATCTGAGGAAAAAAGAGCTTCATCATTCACTCATAATAAATTAAAGATTCTTCATTGGGTGAGAGAAAAGCTGTTTCCAAAATCATCCCTATACCCTTAAAAATCACACTATTTGAGAAAGCAGCCAATTGTAGTGGTGTCTGATCAAACTACAAAATGTAGTGCGCTCAATCACACAGAGCACCATAATAATGTGTTTAACCTATTTACACTCAACAGCTAGAAAACACCCATAACTGCACTGAGAATTTCTGCACTGAATGAATTTATGTGTCTACACAAGATGTCACGCTTGACAGAATCCTATCAGTGTTACAGATAAACAAGTTTCCAAATAAATAAATAAATTATTAAATTAATGTTTGTATACATGACAGACATCTAAATGCTTTGTTTTAATACAGATAGACAGCAACAGACAGTGTTACATAACTGTCACAGAGAAGTTGAAAAATCCGTCTGAGGGATTTAATCAACCAGATCAACACAACCAAAACCGCATCCCTTTCAGTGCATTTACTTTAACCATAAAACTGACATGGGGTGAACTGTTTTACAAATGTACATACAGTAACAGGCTTTCAATAAAACATTCAAGCTTCCCAGACATTGACTGGATGACCTACTACTTCCGGCGAGATTCCGAAGTGCGCATCGGATGGATGCTACGCAATCCCATGATGCGCCTCGAGAAAATTCATGAATGGGAATGAAGTGTTGCAACTAACATGGGTAGGTCACATGATGAGTTCCATTCATACTACTCACATTCATACTGTATAGAATGTATCTTTCTACCAGCCGAGTAGTACATTTAAATTCAAATGCAGTACCTTCTGAGAAGTAGGCGATTTCAGATGCAGCCTAAGTCACTTAATTTTTTACCTTTTAGGGATTAAATCCTAATATAATCATGACAAACCATATATATTTTTGGAAAGAACTTATAAATACATATTTTACCACAGTTATTTTTTTTTACTGTAGGAACCCTTTGTTTACTGTCACCCTACAACCTATGGGACCACTTAAGATTACATTTTTAAGCCATAATATTGTAGTATTAATATAAAGCTATCATGACAAACTATACAGCATTTGAAAACATAAAAGGTATAGTTTCCATATCTGGTGACATATTTTTGATAGACACTACTAGGGCTGGGCGATATGGCAAAAAAAAAAAATCTAGATTTTTTCATAAAGTTTGACCGATTCACGATTTCGATTTCGATTTTTTATTTATTTTTGTATTAATTTTTTTTTTACTGTGTAACAACCTTACCAGCTAACCTTGTTCATTTAAATTTAAATAAATGCCGAAACTAGTTTTTTTCATGCTCACTTGTAAAAGAAAAGCAACCATGTGACTAAACGCGGTTATGGCACTCTCTCATATAGGGATGCTAAACATAGCTACAATAGAAGTCACAGCACCCGTATTTATGTAGAGGTCATATGTTGTGCAGCTTTGGGCAAATTTTATTTGGAGATAAAATGACCAAAATGTAATGTGAAGATTGAAAAGGATTGAAGGGGAAATAAATATTTCAAATCTCTGTACATAACAGAAAAATAAACAATGATAATGCAACAGTAGTTTATCTGAATTAGTGGCATGGCAGAAATATATATTTAGACAGGCCTTGTCATAATAAAAAATATAGCACTTAAATTATTTCATAACAATCAATAAAATAACAGCGGTTTTATATCAAAAGTTAGCAATGATATAAAATATACTACATTTTGATGGTAAAAAATAACCATTTAAACGATTTTAGTATTCAAACAATAAATAACGAATGCATCAAGTTAAATATAAAAAAACGAATGAAACAACACATAGCATATCAGGATATAAAGGACTATATTTAGCAAAATGCTGCTCTTTTTATCTTTGTAATTTTATAGCTTTATTTTTGTTATTTCAATTATTTTTTGTCTTCATAAATAACTAGCGAGCTATAGACAAATATCTGCTTGACGTTTTAGAAAATATTTGTGCATAGCTACACCACCCAGTATATATTAAAGATCACCGTGAACAACCCACAGAAACCTGTTACATATCTATCTATATTTAAATGTCTATCTTATATTTAACTAAATCCTATAACAGCCTGTAGCTGAAATGTTGAAAATTGCTCAATTTATTTTAATAAAACATTTGTCGATACGTATTGATATTTTTTTGGAGTACAAACTACCGACATTTAAGAATCCATATTTATTTTATTCATTCATTCATTTTACTTGTTTATTGGTGCATATATGGGTTATGATTTAATTCATAGCTACAGTACCTTGGACAGCTACTGTGCCACTCCGTAAAGCTTTCAAGCAAAAGTCCAAATTAAAGAAAGATTTGACTTTCTGCGGTGACCGACATTCACAACACGCCGTAACCGTCCTTCAGGTGGTGCGCGGGTATAATATACAAAACCAGCCGTCTGGGTTTTCAATTAGGTGCAATTATTTCCTCGTGTGTGTGTGGAGCGATGGGTGAGCGGGCCAAAGTGACTAAAAGCGATCTAGAAAGTTAAGTTGGTTGCCCACACCTCCGCCTGTCGAGCCTTCTCTCCTCGCGCGCGCGCGCCCGTCTCGCAGCTCGCGCGGGAGAGACAGACGGCTGCGGGGACGCGAACAACAGCACGACGCGCGTGAACACATTAGCGAAGCTGGCTGGCTGACTGCGGTTGCCCTGGCAGCGGGGCTGTTGTTGCTCTAGCGGGAAAATGTCCCGGTGTTCCCAATGGCCAGTCCACCCTGGGCGCTTCCGCTAAACCAGCTGTGGTAGCTCATCAACAGAGCCGCGAGGTCAACACACAGAATCAGCACAATTCAGCACGGTTGCCTAACAGTTTAGAATGGTTTGGCACGATAGTGGAAAAGATGCTTTAATTTTTTTATAAAAAAATTGCGATTCCCCGATTTTGTAAAAAATAATATCGTCTTAAAATGTAAATTCGAATTAATCGAAAAAATCGCCCAGCCCTAATGAGCAACAGTTATTTATTGCAACAAAAATACCTTTCAGGGTTTTTCTGCATGTAAAATTTAGTTTAGAGGTTTTTAGATGCTTTTTGGAGGTTAAATTAAAATAAAATACCACCAAACCGCCTATTCTACTTTACATACATTTATTGTTTTATTATTTTCATAAACATAAAGGCACAAAACTTTTGATTTATTTAAAAATTTTCTCGCTTCAGTTACAATATGGCATCTGCCTTCTTTAAAATGAGACCAAGCTTAAAGCGCTATAGATTGGCAATCATGAACATGCCATTATGTCTATGTTCAAAAAGTGGGGATAACATTTAAAGGGTTATTAAACCAGTTAAAAAACCAGGGCATTTATACCTACAGGGTCACATTTACTTGCTTATATATGCTGCTTATCTTTGAACTTGCTTGGCAATGACTTTCACTTTCACTTCCTGAATTAGTTTTTATAATAAATAAAGTCATGTCAATGCGTTAAAGAAGGTGATTTGTAGAACTATTAGAAGCACAAAATGTCATGGATGATGGAGAGTCTGATGGTGGGGAAATAAGTGATGCGTCCGGGGTCACCTCAGTACCTGACTGCTCATCTGACAGCTCATCCAGAGTTTCCGAGACACAATAGATGGTCATATTTAGATGTTTCAGCCTTAATCGTGAATGTTCAAACGGTATTGGTGTTGTTCTCCTATTTAAACTATAACTTATAAGACTAAACAAAAATGTACTTAATTAGGTGAAGATGTGAGCTTGAATTTGACATTGCATCATAGATCATATGCAGTGTGATAAATTATTATTCTTTATGGTCTATAGGCTATTTTAGTCATTTAAATTATACCTTAGTATATGATTATTGACAATGCTTTATAATATTACATCACCCAAAAAAAGTGTGTACTTGCTTCTAATTCTTCTCATTGTCAGTGCAGACTTGTTTAACTCATAGCTGACCGTTTTGAAAGTGATACTGTAGCCTTAAACTAAAACTGAATTCTCATTGGCATAATACAGTGAAATAACAAGTTTTAAGGCATTTCTAAACAGAATGTGTGTGTGTGTGTAAAATTCACCTGCACTGGTGGTTTAGGTGTAGCATTAAGTGAACTATATTAGTGGACTAATGTCGGGAATAGTGAATAAGGATATACGAAAGCAATAGCGGATACAGCCATCAGATATAATATAATATAATATAATATAATATAATATAATATAATATAATATAATATAATATAATATAATATAATATAATATAATATAATATAATATTCAGATATAATAATGATTTTATTTACAATAATTATACAAAACAAATGTTGTTTTATACCTTTTGGCTTAAAATATATAGTCAGAGTCACACTCACTATTTGTTGTTGTTGTTGCTTTGACAGCCCCTGGTCACTATATCCCCCTTTTATGTTTCACAGATGAAAGTAAGCCATACAGGTTTGAAGCACATGAAAGTGAATCAGAATTTTTAATTTTGGGGTAAACAATCCCTTTCTCCAGTCCTTTGCAACAAGTGTCTCCAACATGTTATAGTGTCTAACATTAGATCCTCTTCTCTTTCACATGCCACAGTAATGAGAAGCACCTAATGAGAAGCTGTATTTTCACAAGGCCGTCTCTGCTGAAGGGTGAGATCTTTACAGCAGACGTTTCTAAATAATTCATGAGTCCTGAAGAGTGTCGAGCAATAAAAGGCCTTTTAGTCACAGACCACAGGTGTGCGGATGTTTACAGATACTGAAGACATCAGGCCTGTGGGGAATCAGTGATTTCAGGTCTCTGTGAGGTGATTTCAGGTCATACCTGTGTGTATTTCTCTCATGATTTTGCTCTAATGCTTTGTCATAAATCAAACCAGTCATTTAAAAATGCTTATAAATGTTATGTATCAACACAAAACATTTTCATATTATTAACACCATATTTCATACATATTGTCTGTTGACAAATTTCTTACTGCATTCATTATTTCTTAAACGCATGCAGTCGTCTTTATAAATGTAACATTATTAAGTTTGAATAACAAAAACAGAACTGTAAATTGATTTATACAGAGGCGGCACGGTGGTTAGCACTGTCGCCTCACAGCAAGAAGGTCACTGGTTCAAGCCCAGGCTGGGTCATTTGGCATTTCTGTGTGGAGTTTGCATATTCTCCCCGTGTTCACATGGTTTCCCCCACAGTCCCAAAGATATGCAGTATATACAGTAGGTCAATTGAACAAGCTAAATTGGTTGTAGTGTATGAGTGTGAATGTGAGAGTGTCTCCCAGTACTGGGTTGCGGCTGGAAGGGCATCCACTGCATAAAACATATGTTGGATAAGTTGGCGGTTTATTCCAATGTGGCGACCCCTGATGAATAAAGGAAAATGAATGAATGAATGATTTATACAAAACTGTTGAATTTGTTTAGTTTTTAAGGCAAGTATATTATAAGTAACTGTAATTAAATTAACTAAAAGTGAACAGTAATCACTTGTTTTACTTTATCAGTGAAAATTAATTTCAATACAGTAAAAGGTACGGTAATAACAGCAGCCGAGTGAGGTCTAAATGTCCTTTTCCATTTAAGTGGGCTCAGGAAGGATTCCGATATTTAGGTGTATTCATCACTAAATCAATTGCAGTATTTTCAAGAAAAAAATGTAATTCTCTGCTACTGTAGATGCCTGAAAGCAAGATAAGAAGAGATGGTCCTCACTTCCGATATCATTAATCGGTTGTATTAACTTTTATTAACCAAATTCCTTTATCTCTTCCAGTACATTCCCATATATATCAACACATCTTTTTCTGTAGCAACTAATTCTTTCATTCATTCATTCATTCCTTTTCTTGTCGGCATATTCCCTTTTTTAATCCGAGGTCGCCACAGCGGAATGAACCGCCAACTTATCCAGCACATGTTTTACGCAGCGGATGCCCTTCCAGCCGCAACCCGTCTCTGGGAAACATCCTGTCACGGTTGTGGATCTGTCTGTTTCTCTTGTATGTGTGTGTGTGGGTATGGGTGTGTTTGTTTGGATGCACCTTCACCGCGTGGCTGTGTGTGTTTACATGTCGTCAGCTGAGCGGTCACGTGCTTTGCTGTTGTTCAGCATCGCTCAGCTGTTAATCAGTGAATCACAGGTGCAGCGCGTTACCGCGCGCCTTCATCTGTTCAGTGTTTGTATCTCGTGTTGTCAGTTCGTTGTGGTTCACGTCTGTGTCTGTTTCCTTTTAGGCTTCTCTCGCTGAATCTGCTTGTGGTGAGTCATCATAGAGTCTGTTGCCTTTGGCCTTGTCAAGCACGGCATTGTTTCATTGATGTTGTTACCGCTGTTTGCACTGATGACACCCACAAGAGATTCACTTTGTTTTGCTGCTCTGAAGAACTATTACCGCTGTTAAGCATTGTCGACTTCCTTGAGAGATGCACCATTGCTCTACCCCTTCCCTCGATATCTGGTGAGATATCCGTGAGAGACTTCACTCTGGATCTGTTGATCTAAAGAACTATTACCGCTGTTTAGCGTTCTCGAATTCCTTGAGAGATGCATCATTGCTCTACCCTATTCCTCGAGATCTGGGATCTTTACCAGTTATTTCCTGTTATCCCTGTTAATAAATCATCTTGCATTCACTTGCATTTGGGTTTCCTGTGTATTTGTGACACATCCATACACATTCATACACTACGGACAATTTAGCCTACCCAATTCACCTGTACCGCATGTCTTTGGACTGTGGGTGCAACCAGCACCCGGCGGAAACCCACGCGAACGCGTGAGGCGACAGCACTACCTACTGCGCCACTGCGTCGCCCTAACTAATTCTTTAGTTGGCAAAATATCCAGCAATAAGAAGAACATTTTTTGAGCTTCCCAATTCAGAAGAGGGCCTTGCCTTAACAAAATTTCAGCAGTATTACTGGACCTGTAATATCAACAAGCTTTTATATAGGACTAACATTTCCTCAAAGTTTTCCTTTCATTCAGTAATTTGCTCTTAAATACTTTCTCTCCAATAAACAGTAGAAATGTATCGGACAGTTTAGTGGTCACCAACAGTAATTAAATATGGGTTACTTTTAGGAAACATTTTGGTTTAAGTCCGTCCACACTAGCACCTATAGTAAACGATGTATCTTTTCTACTGTCATGTTCTGATTCAGTTTTTCTTGACTAGTCTTCTAAAGGCCTTAATTCCATTAGGGACTTGTACGATGAAGGTATATTGTGGAGTTTGCATGTTTTCTCTGTGTTAGCGTGGGTTTCCTCCGGTTGCTCCGGTTTCCCCCACACTCCAAAGACAAGCTAAATTGGCCGTAGTGTATGTGTGTGAATGCAAGAGTGTATGGGTGTTTCCCAATGCTGGGTTGTGGCTGGAAGGACATCCACTGCGTAAAACATATGCTGGATAAGTTGGAGGTTTATTCCGCTGTGGCGACCCCTGATTAATAAAGGGATTAAGCCGAAAAGAAAATGAATGAATGATTGAAAGAATGACTTCTCTGAATTACCTAAGAATACCTGAGAACAAGAGTTGGGGCTCACCATCAGTAGAATGGGATTATATACTCAATTTAGTACACAGTTCTTCTATATGTGCCCGACACAGCAATGCAAGATTTTTCACAGAGCACACTACACTAATGTCAGATTAGCCAAAATATACCCTGATAGTACTACTTGTAATAAATGTCAACAATCTCCAGCAAATCATACTCACATGTTTTGGTCTTGTCCAAGATTGACAGAGTTTTGGTCTAAAATATGTGATACTTTTGAAAAAACCTTTAACATATCAGCCACTCCAAACCCTCTAACAGTACTGCTCATGATTCATTTTAGGCCACATTTGCCTTTCAACAACACATGACGTTGTTGCTTTCGCCACATTATTAATCAGGACGCTTATTTTTCTTAGGTGGAAACAAACATCTCCACCTTCATATGACAGATGGTTAAAATAAATTTTCTGAAAAAAAAAAAAAGGTTTTCATTAAGAGGGTCTTTAAAATCTTTTTACAAAACATGGAAACCTTTGTTGAATTATATTGACACAACAGATCTTGAAGCAGAAGAGAAATAAAGCCTTATTATTATTTGTTACTATTTATTTATTACTTTTAGCTTTAGTTTTTTATTATAAATGTATTATTTTGGGCGACGCGGTGGCGCAGTGGATAGCACGTTTGCCTCACAACAAAAAGGTAGCTGGTTCAAGCCTTGGCTGGGTCAGTTGGCATTTCTGTGTGGAGTTTGCATGTCCTCACTGTGTTCGGGGAGAGTTCTTGATTGTAAAAAAAGCAGAGCAGTGTGTTACTTATTTTTGTATGTATGTGAAATTGAAATTGAAAAAAAAAAACATCAGTCGGAATTTAACCATTAAAGTTTTACTGTAAATTACTGTATTTTGTATATACATATACAGTACCATTGTTTTGAAGTACTAACTTCTACACAACTTATCTTTGTTATACACAAACACAACCATATATATACAGTTGAAGTTGAATTTGTTTTTTCTTTTTAAAATATTTCCCAAATGATGTTTAATAGAGCAAGGAAATTAAACACAGTATGTGTGATAATATTTTTTCTTCTGGAGAAAGTCTTATTTTCTTTATTGCGGCTGGAATAAAAGGAGTTCTTTTTTTTTTTAAACCATTTAAACTTAAAAATTATTAGCCCCTTTAAGCTATATTTTTTCGATAGTCTACAGAACAAACCATCCAACCAAGCCTAGTTAGCCTAATTAAAATGTCACTTTAAGCTGTATAAAAGTGTCTTGAAAAATATCTAGTAAAATATTAATTACTGTCATCATGGCAAAGATAAAATAAATCAGTTATTAGAGATGAGTTATTAAAACTATTATGTTTAGAAATGTGTTGAAAAAAAATCTCTCCGTTTAACAGAAATTGGGGGAAAAAATAAACAAGGGGTGTAATAATTCAGGGGGGGCTAATAATTCTGACTTCAACTGTATATATATATATTTTTTACTGTAGCATTTTTACAGTTTTTTAGCATTAAAATCACTGACATTTTTACAGTTTAGTTACTTTGTAACTAATTACACCAAACACTGCAAATCACAATGCTCTACAAAATAAAAAACCCCAATCAGGGAGATTTGGTGAGCAAATTTCAACAAAAAGTTTCATAATTTATTATAAACCTGAAATACATTGTTTGTAGAGACGCAATCAAAAACTTTTTAGACTTTTTCTTTAATCTTTCATTAATTATGTTATTTGCAAAGCTTAATGAGACTGTACTGTAGTTTCCCCCACATTAAAGTCACTAAGTACAGTCTTGTACCTTTGCAGCTTTTTTTGCAGCTCCTGGTTAATTACTTTTTCTTTTTTATAAAATCCTTTTGGGTATATTTTATTAAAAGAAAAAAAGAAAAATAATCCAGAGCATGTTTCACCGCTTTTGCAGTATTCCTATCTGTGTGAAAAATGATGCATTAATGCAAAACAGAGCAAATTTAGATTTTTATCTTCACATTTATCTTCATTACTATTTTTTTTACAGTACATGCTTCATCTGTTTTTATGTTTTGCATTCATTCTCCCTTGAAATAGTTTTCTCTTACGGTTATTTTTGCTTCACGACTAAGTCTGGCCTGAAGTAAAACAACCGGACGTCGGTCGTCATGTTTTATTACAGTAAATGTCAAAAACGGCTAATTACACGTCAGAGCTGCTGCGTTTAGTTAATCAGCGTCACATACACACATCTGACTGAGATCAAATGAGCCTGTTTCTCACTGGATCACTGATTTCTAATCATTTATTAAACAGTCTGTAAATCTAAAGACCGCTTTTACGTGATGTAATGGTCATCTATTATTAACCATTGCTTCCTATGTTGAATCCAGACCCCAGCTGTTGAATTATAAATGGAAAAACATATTGAAACATATTGGAATGATAGATATTTATTAGTAATGCATGAGTTTGGCAGAAAATGACATGCGATACATAACTGCAATGGCGCATTTGTCAAATTAATCTGAATGCAGAACTTTTGACTATTTAGAAACACTGTTTAAATATTAAAGTTCCCTCCATAAACACCTATAGTAAATATGCTGCTCTGAAATGCATGCTTCAGCTGTTAATTTATTAAAGATTTTGTCAGTAATTGGAAAAACAAACACAGCTCCGGGCAACCAGATACTGAGCACAGTATGTTTCCTGGTGATACTGTAAAACAATGACCCAAAGGTCTGTAAGTCCAGCTGTCTTTAAATAGTTCAGTGGAAAAAAAAAATCCTTGTCAATATTTACAGTGAAAATGTGTTAATTTTTAAGATAGTTGGATCTGTTTACTATATTAGTTTGTTGCAAGGGTACATTTTTGCCAATAACCCAAAACAATATAGATCCAAATTATTTACTTTTGTTTTAAGCCAAAAATCTTTAGAATATTGAGTAACATTGAAAAAACGTACTGCAAATGTATCAATTTTTTTTTTAATTAGTATTTTGCATTGTTGCTTGGACTTAGTATTTACTGGACTCAGTATTTAGATTTGTTGGATGCTCAGATTCCGAAAGTGATTGGTTTTGTGGTTCAAGGTTGCATATGACATCTCACGGCCTGACTGCCTTTTTTTGCTCTTATTTCATTGTATAGTAACACTTGTTATGGGAAATACATATTTTTTTTTTTATTATTTATTATTTATTTGTCAATTATTTTTTTCTTAAGAGTTCTAAAAATATTTCCCTACATCAGCAACAATCCACAGTTGTCTGCTAAATAAAAAAAACTTATAAAAAAAAATATATGGTTGCATTTAAGTTCCAAATATTCCAAATATGGGCCGGTTAGACCACATTTATGTACCTCTAGTCATTTATGTATTGTCTAGTCATTTAGAAATATTTATATGGCATTGATGAAGCAGAGATAGTTTTTTTAAGGAATTCTTGCATTACTAACCAACGAAACCAAACCAAACTAAACCAACCAACCAACCAGTCACATTTCAGAAAAGGGAAGGACGCGGAGTCAAGTGCAAAAACTCAAATGGGTTTATTAATAATAAACAAACAAATAAACAAACAAATAATAAAAAAAAAGGGAACAAAAACAACTCCAAGTGGGAAAAACATGACTAGAACAAAATTGACTGGGCTGGCAGGGAAGAGTAGGGCTGGACATGACTAGACACGACTAAACATAACAAGACACTGGAAAGAAAGACGAACTGGCACAAGAAAGCAGACGTGAGGAAACTATAAAGGAGAAATAATTGGCAAACAAACAGTAATAATAATAAACAATTATGGACAATAATAAACTAATAATGGGTTAACAAGCAGGGTGGGACTAGACAATAGACAGGAGCATATGACAAAAAGAAACAACACAAGCCATGTGCCAACATTAAAACAGGACTAGAACATGTAGCCAGTGAGAGAACTCTTTAACCACGTGTTCAAGTGAAACACAACACTAAAGCACACGACCACAATGTAAACACCAGGCCACGTGCTTTAATAACACCAATAAAAATGCAAGACATGAGTACACGATAAATAAAAACAATTAACGAGCACTCACACATGCAACGTTCATCCCAGGACAACCAAAACAAACTACACTGAGAGGCTGAAAATGAAACAGCACGCTGCAGACAGAACAAACACAAACACTAGGATGAGAGTGCGCATCCCGAGCATGGCCAGACCTCGCACGCCCGCATCAAGCGGGAGTGCGCACGGCCGAGGGAAGTCAAGACAGTGCTCATACAATGACAAAGATAGAGAATGACGAGAAATATGAGTACTCGACAGTGTTGTGCAAGTTACTTCCAAACTGTAATACATTTCAGATTACTTGTTACTGTTATTTAAAAGTAATCCCTTACATTACAGTATTACTGTCTCAGAGTTGTAATATGTTACATTACTCTTATATTACTATTTAGTTACTTTCACTAAAATAACTACAGAATTAGAACTTAACTTTCTAAAACGACCAAATGTACTGCAGAGCATTTTACATCCAGTAGAAAGCGATATGATATAGCAGAATGACTGTGAATCCAGGCTACTAACAATATAGTATATAATTGGCAATGTGAAGGCTCAAGACAAAGCAAGAAAGGATGACTGTCAGATTCACAAATGATCTGTTAAAAGTATGGTAGAGGTAAAGTGGTTATCTGGCAATATCTGTGAATAGCTTGGCTATATTCATATTAGACACAACAGGCCATATGTAAACTCCAATGCCATGACAAAATGCAGATTTCTTTTCTCTTCTTATTGTTGCCATTATTGTATTCACTTTAAATTCAAGTGGCTCACAACACAAACTGTCCTGCACAAAGTGAGCATGATGAACAGCATTCTCAATATAATGCTCGAGCACCGATTTCCTCTGTTTGTAGACAAAACTGTTTACGAGCTCTTAAATATACACTGCTCGAATGCAAATTTTCTCACGTTCTCTCAAATATGCACTCCTCACGCACAAATGTACTTGCGCGCTCTCAGTACACTCGCTCAGTGAGATTATATGCAGACTCACAATTTGTGTCTTGCGTTTCCTCTTCCTTTCGTGCTTTTTGATATGATTTATATTGGTGCACTATTTATTAACAATAACCAGTATGCTAAAATAGACTTATCATTTTTAATCTAATAAACCATAACATTTTTGGCTGTATGTTATATGATGAGATATTTCCAGTTTTAAACACTTAAAGACACAGAGAATAGACGTTGGATGTTAAGAATACGTTTTATTTTAAAAACATTTATTAAACATCTAAAAGGTGCACCATACTAATCAAATCAAAAACATTTAAAGTAAAATATAACGAACGCAAGCAGAAATGTTACTGATAAAAAATAGGGAAAAACGATATGGTATTATAGCCTATTCACTCTTCGAATAAATGTCACTATCAATCTCATTTTATCATGGCAACTAAAATAAAGTGAACTAGTCTCTGTTGTCTTCCACATTGTTGATGAGATTGGAGGACATTTTGCCTGTCATCCTCTTCATTTTGAGGAGAAGCTGTTCCACAGGGCCCCTGAACACACATATTGGCATGTGCAGTGTTTTGAACAGTACTATAGTAAAGTACTTCAATTAGTCTGTTGTGGTAATACTATAGTTGCTATGGTAACACAACAAGCGTAATTTAAACAAATGACCCAGTGCTGCAGTTTTTTTTTTTTTAACAATATAGGGTATATTATTATTTTACAATTCACCACACTTCACTATTCTTAATACTACAGTATGCTGAAGCATTCATTAACAAGTTATAAATAATACTAGCCTAAAACAAAGGCAGTACACTTTACCTAACGCTCAAAAACACTAGTATTTATTATAGTATTTATATATTTACCTTAACCTGTAGGTAAATATTGTAGCAACATGTAATCCATATCAACATTCTTGGGATAACAATTTGACAAGAGGATCTCTGGAGAGCAAAAGCACAAAAAGAGGAGAATACAAGGCACAAACTGTGAGTCTGCATCATCTGACAGAGCGAGAGCAGGTCATTCGCACGTCCACGGACAGAGGAAACCGGAGCGTTCTCGGCATAAATGCGCTCTCGACTGCGCTTACGACAGTTGTCAGTGGAATATGCACGTACCTCCATCTCGCAAATGCACTGTCTTCTGCCATTTTCATCTATTTGCCGATTTTCCGCTGCACGTTAGAGCGTAACATTACTGCGAACCGAGCTGACCCAATAGCCCCGGACCTCGAGCTTAGAGGCTGAAATCAATCCGTGCTCAAAGTAAAAAGTTCCAATAGCCAGAGGGAGATTAATGACAACACACGTATGTTTAACTCCCCACAAACAGGAAATAGAACTGCGGTATTATTTAAATGTTATTGTCTTGCGGGCGAAAAGTTTGTTGTAACGCACGCGTTACTGAACATGTACAGAGTAAAATATTACTGAAAATCTATTAGTAATGCCTTACACTACTGCGTTACTGGAAAATGTAATAAGTTACTGTAATACATTACTTTTGTAACGCATTACTCCCAACACTGGTACTCGACCCAAGAAAACTCGAGCCGAGCACAACATAATAGACAAGACAGGACTAGTGTCTGGACTCTGCCACCAAAACAAGAATTAACAAGACCGAAGTGACAGAATCCTGACACAACCAACCAACCAACCAACCAACCAACCAACCAAGAAACCAATCAATCAATCAATACAGCATCCTTGCTCTTTTTTCCTGCGTTGGAGTAATAATCTATACTCCATAATTGCCAAGTTTAAAAAAATTTCTTTTTTATTAGCTAAATAAGAAGCTTTCCATTGATGTATGGCTTGTTAAGACAGGATGAGATGAAAATGGAGAATTGTATGGTAAAAAAAAAATCTAAATACTGAGAAAATTTAATTAAGTTCTTAGCGAAAATTAATTTTGATATATGCACACTGGGTTTTTCACTAAACATCATCATGGAACATGATCTTGAGTTAACATTATAATTTTTTTTTTTTTATAAATACTTCTACAAATGTGACTCCGGAGCTTACAACCTGTCTTATGTTGCATGAGTATATTTTTGGCAATAGTGAAAAAATATTTGACTATTGCCAAAAATACTTGTGCAACATAAAACTGGTATTGAGCTCCAGAGTCACATTTGTATTCCAGGCATGGAATGAAATCATGAAGTAAATGATGACAGAATTTGCATGTCTGCATCCCTTTACATTACTTTTCACTGAATCTAGATTTTATTTCAACTGCATTTCAGCCGCATGTTTAACTTCTCTTCTCATCTGTGTGATTTGATCAAACATCCAGTGTCTGGCAGTGTGATCTTTGCTGTGTGTGTTTCCGTCTGTGAGCAGATCAGACACGAGTCAAGGACACCAAGACGTCCTCAGTCAAGTGTGACTATTAGAGCAAACTTCATTGTTATTCTATCACTGGTAGGAGGATTAGAAATCTATCAGAAAAGTGGAGAGGAGCTGATATACTCAGCTGAGGAGAGAAACAGCAGAAATTTGTCCTACAAGAAGGCCTGTGACATTTAATCTATCGCTGCGGGGCAGACCAGAGATGGGACGACTTTCATCAAAGTATGTCAACACCGAGGAGAAGAGTGAAAGACATGGTACAAACTCACCTCTCAAACACACCGTGATTGCTTGAGGAACCTGAAATATTACAGACTGCTAAACATTTCATTCCCAGGTGTCTTTGCCGTGGGTTTGTTTGAGGAGCACTCAAATTACAGGCTCGGTTATGATTGTAATTAAAGTTATGAGCTGCAAATCTTGTACACACGTTCTTACAAAATGCTGTTTCACTAAGTTAAAATGGCTGGGCATTGTAAAAGTAACAAGGCGTGAAAGCATCAGATTGTTCTTCAGGGATGGCATAGTTTTAGTATCAGAATGAAGCATATAATTGCAGCTTTTAGTGTTTGAGAAACTCACTTTAAATAGGATTTGACTGACATTTGAAGCAGCTAATCATAACCCTAGGTCTTATCATAACCAGATTCTTAACCCTTGTGACCCTAGACAACAACACCTGTCTTACATTGCATGGGTATACCAGCCTAAAAAACATTGTATTAAATGAGTAATATGAAAGATTTTTCTTTTATTGCAAAAATCATTAGAATATTAGGTAAAGATCATGTTCTGTGAAGATTTTTTTGCAAATTTCCTCCTGTAAATACACTACCTGACAAAAGTCTTGTCGCCTATCCAAGTTTTAGGAACAACAAATAATAACTTGACTTCTAGTTGATCATTTGGTATCAGAAGTGGCTGATATGAAATTCAAAGGCCTCTAGATTACGCTTATATTACCAAAATAAAATATGATCATGCCTTGATTTTTAATTATTTAATTAGGACAGTAAGGTCTGACTTTGCTTAGACAAAAGTCTTGTCTATTAACAGAAATAATGTACAGTATAGAATATAAAGTCATGGTGCAGTGGAAAAAGTATTAATATTGTGTATGACTCCCATGAGCTTGGACGACTGCATCCATACATCTCTGCCATGACTCAAATAACTTTATTAATAAGTCATCTGCAATGGCAAAGAAACGTTCTTGCAGGACTCCCAGAGTTCATCAATATTCTTTGGATTCATCTTCAATGCCTTCATCCAGACATGCTTAATAATGTTCATGTCTGGTGACTGGGCTGGCTAACCCTGGAGCACATTGACCTTCTTCGCTTTCAGGAACTTTGATGTAGAGGCTGAAGTATGAGAAGGAGCGCTATCCTGCTGAAGAATTTGCCCTCTCCTGTGGTTTGTAATGTAATGGGCAGCACAAATGTCTTGATACCTCAGGCTGTTGATGTTGCTATCTATTCTGCAGATCTCCAGATTGCCCCCATACTGAATGTAACCCCAAACCATAATTTTGTCTTCACCAAACTTGACTTATTTCTGTCAGAATCTTGGGTTCATGCAGGTTCCAATAGGTCTTCTGCAGTATTTGTGATGATTGGGAGGCAGGTCAACAGATGATTCATCTGGAAAATCTACCTTCTGCCACTTATCAAATGATCAACTAGAAGTCAAATTATTATTTGTTGCTCTTACAACTGTAGTCGACGACAAGACCTTTGTCAGGTAGTGTATATAAAAAAAGATAAAAAAGAACTTCATTTAGACAACTAATTTGGACCTATTATGTCCCTTTTTACAAGATGTAAAATACGTCTCTGATGTCCCTAGAGTGTGTATGTGAGGTTTCAACTCAAAATACCCCACAATGAATTTGTTATAGCTCTTTGAAAATGCCCCTTTTAGGTTTTGATTTAACTTATGTCATGCTGGTGACTGTAACTTTAAATTCAAATGAAATTGTGCTCCTATCCCTATTTTCTAAATATTTTTTTTTCATATTTGTGCACCTAAAACTTGACATTTATAATGCCTCTTAGAAGCTGATGTCATCTTTGGCTGGTTTGGTGTGAAAACGCTAATGGCAGACGGCTGCTTCTCACTCAGGGCTGTCTATGTTAATGAGGAAAAAATCTGCAATAATAGGCAGGACTTTCCTCATTCGAAGACATGAACAAAGGGAGAATGTCAATCAAAGTGTTTCTGCAAACTGTTTTTATGAAGTGTGATAAAAAAATAGAGTGATTTTATTTAATTTTTTTACCATTAGAGTCCGGCTACTGTATATTCACACACTCTTGCTACTTAACTTAAAAAGCTTCTTTTTTTCCAGGTTCCATTTCCAGGTGATTATCTTAGTATTTACCTTTTTTTGAAACCTCAGATACATTCATTCATTTATTCATTTTCTTTTCGGCTTAGTCCCTTTATTAATCCGGGGTCACCACAGCGGAATGAACCGCCAACTTATCCAGCATATGTTTTACGCAGCGGATGCCCTTCTAGCTGCAACCCATCTCTAGGAAACATCCATACATACACATTCACACTCATACACTACGGACAATTTAGCTTACCCAATTCACCTTTACCGCATGTCTTTGGACTGTGGGGGAAACCGGAGCACCTGAAGGAAACCCACGCGAACGCAGGGAGAACATGTAAACTCCACACAGAAACGCCAACTTACCCAGCCGAGGCTCGAACCAGTGACCTTCTTGCTGTGAGGCGACAGCACTACCTACTGCGCCACTGCGTCGCCAACCTCAGATTCCAGATTTTCAAATAGTTCCATCTTGGATTTTTCATATATTATCCTAACAAAGTATACATCAATGGAAAGCATATTTATAGTCATAAGTGTCAGTTTTTTTTTATTAAATTGAGAATTATCCATTATTTGAAAGCTGAAAAAATAAGCTTTATAAGATTTATAAATAAGCTAAATTAGCAATATATGGACAATTCTAACTAATTTAATTATTCAATTAACACATTTCCACTAAACTAAATACAATTTTACTAAATATAATCCTGTTATTTATTTTTATTTTTTTTTTGGATAATTGTACTCATATTCTACATTATTGCTGTTCAAATACTGGCTTTGATAAGGGTGAGACTTCTCACCAAAACAGATGAAATCCAAATTAATCTCATGTGACTACAGTGGTTCAACTGTAATAATATGAAACTCCAAGAACACTTTTGAAAAAGAAATGAAAACTTTGTTCACCAGTGTTTTCTCTTCTTGGTCAGGTCATCAGGGTGCACTTTTACTACATCAGCACAAAGTATTGGCAGTACACTCAGCAGTGTAACAAGCAAGCATTGTATTGCCCATTGTAAACATGCCTCTGACGCGGCTGAAGAGAAGACATAAACTAACAAAGTTTTTTTCAGTTTTTTTTGGCACACAAAAGTGTTCTTGAAGCTTTGTATGATTACAGTTGAACACTCTCAGGACTGTAGAAGTCTATGGAGGGTCAGACAGCTCTCAGATTAAATCTAAAGTAACTTACTTAAAGGCCCAATCCCAATTCTACCCCTTAGCCCTTCCCTTTACCTCTCGTTTTGTGTGTTCAAGTGAAGGGGTAGGGGTGTCCCAATTCTCTTTAGCTTGAAGGCGTAGGGCTAAGGGGAAATTCCGCTATCTGTAATCCATAATATTAAACCTTGTATAGTAGTCTCACAACATACTTTCATATCTGTCATTCGATGACACTTGAGTACCCTGTCAGAAAACTCTAGTGGCAGGATTTAGCTGGTATAATGTTAATGTTGTTTTTGTGTGTTTAATAAATATGGCTACGGTGTAAACCAGGGTGCCCAAACTTTTTCTTATATAACCAAACTTGATTGAGGCTAGTGGACCGAAGGTAATATAGTTGCTATAGGTAATTTCCTAATTGATTTAATAATATTTAAAAAAAAAAGACTAGAGTACAATGCTTTATTTTAACCAATTTCAGTAGTTTTGCCTTGATTTGCTCACCGATTACTTCTGTATAGTCCTCTATCCATCGAGTGACAGTATTTACATTTTAAAAGATCTGATTCATTTACAACATTTAAATGAAACACACTTAGGGCCCTGTTTTAACGATCTAGGCGCAAAGTCCAAAGCGCTCGGCGCAAAAGCATAAGGGCGTGTCAGAATCCATAGCGCATTTGCTATTTACATGGCGGACTTTGTAAGTGGAAAAACTGAACGCTTCACTAGAGAGAAAACAGTTTTACAAACCATCTGCAGCGCGAAAATGAGAGATGAGCCCCCTCATTCTTTACTTTCACTCTCGTGGATAAGGAAACATGTTGTACGCACAGACATCCATTAGCCTCAACATATTTAATTTTGTTTGTTATGCGCAAAGATTTGTTTCAAAACTATTTCTAAATTCAGTTCTAATTTCCAGCAAATGAATAAATGAACAATAATAACGAAGTGTGGTCAAAAAACTTATATCCAAATACACATGCTATGCCCCTAATGGTCTAAAAGCTGACAGGTGAGCAAATCTAAGCTTGTTTTTAATAAAGCAAATATAAATATGCATATAATAAATAATACTGCTAATAATAATAACATTATACAAAAGCAAATTGTCATGAATAAACTGAAAAAGCCCCCCGAGATGAAGAAGGCATGAAGGCAGTGGTTTTTATATTTATGTAGAAAGTAATAATTTTGTAATAATTTAATCCTTTAATTTTTTTCATTTGTAAAGATATTTGCGTATTGCTCTACATCCTGTGTGTATCTAGCAATGTTTAAGCAAGGCGCACAGCTAGCGTGCTCTGCGCTGGACTTTAGACCTCTTATCTGGTCTATTAAACAGTCTATTCTAGTTTCTCAAAATAGCAACGCGCCAGCAATGCGCCTCAACACACCTCCTTTTTTAGACCAGAATGCCTATGGGTGCACATATGAGCGCAAATGCATTTGCCATTTAAACAGCGTGGTGCAAAACGTCAAAATGACTCTTGCGTCGACCTGAAACTAGCAAACAACAATTGCGTCGCGCTTTGCGCCGGGTGTATGATAGGGCCCTTAATTTCAGCTTGCTTTATTTGTAGCTGTACAATAAAACCAACAAACAAACAAGGTTACATCGAATTAAAAATAACAATCTCTGTATTAAAGACATCGCCTTATTCTCACTTTTCTTCTTTCAGATGGTATGGTAGACCAAATCAAAGGTTACAATTAGCCAACTTTGGTCCGCGGTACAGTTACGATTTTATTGCCATATTATATAGTTATGATAACATGATATTGTTGCCTTCAGTGATTTCCTGAAGATAAAACATAACGCAACTAAAATAACTACAGCAGTCGCCATCGTCGATCGCATATGAAGTAAGAGATCTCGATGACATATGATGACGTGTTTAGCTGTTGTAATGCTGTCCCATTTCTCAGGGGTAACATTTGATGTCCTTCCCTTCCCTTCAGTTGGGATTGGGCCTTATTTTGCTTTCTAAATTTATACAAAGGGGTCAAGAGATCGGGACAACACGAGGATGAAAAAT
This sequence comes from Danio kyathit, assembly GCA_903798195.1. Lineage (NCBI taxonomy): Eukaryota > Metazoa > Chordata > Actinopteri > Cypriniformes > Danionidae > Danio > Danio kyathit. The sequence goes on along the minus strand of LR812522.1, from coordinate 28,557,310 downwards.
TAATAACACAATTTTCTTTTTTTTTGCATGGACTAACCCTTAAAAGTCATGAACATTATCAAATAATGCACCTATGATTGCCACAGTCAACCAGCACTTCTAATAGACCTGCTGTACTAATACCTGTGTAAAAATAAAAATTCTAAAGCCATTTTCACATTGTAATTTAGTTCCAAATGTCAGATGAAATTGTGCACTACGCAGTTAATATTCATGGCATTTCACATGTTGCCTTTCTTTTTTTATCTGTATGCATTTTTTCCACAAAAAAACTTGTCATAATAATTGTAATAATAATAATAATAATAATAATAATAATAATAATAATAAACTAAGCAGAGCTCTTACCATAATTACAAACTGCACCATTGTGTGTGCATGGGTTGCTGATGCAAAGCAAACCAAGGAATGTTGAGAGGTCTTGCAGAGTTTAACCAAGAGGCACCTAATGTGTCAATTTAGTCACATTAGCACTGATAAAGCGGGAACAAACCCTCCAGAAACCGCTAGAATTGAATGTTCAGATGTTTTCCCCAAAGGCAGGATGAAAAGCTCAACTCTTAAACTCTTCACTGCAAGCAAAGTCATCCTCAAACAGAACACCATGTTAAGGTGAGGAACATTTGAAGACTAAAAGTCTAAATACTGACTCATTTTTTGTCCATGTAAATGATTCAGTGAATCTTTGAGCATCATAGCTGTATGACGTCTTTTATCAAATGAAGTGTCTGTATATAGTCTGCCTATTGGAGTATGTAATCCCAAATGTGTCTTCACACATGAAGAGAGGCTGATCTCTGTCTGTTATCAGGACTAAAGTTAAATGTTGTGTCACTCAGCTCTCAGACACTCACAGAGCCTCCAGATCTCCATCCTCAAAGGAGCTGCAGTGATAGAGAAGAGCACATACATACAAATGTGGAGATTAGCAGCTGTGTTCAGCGAGAGCTCCGGGGTTTATCTATTATCTGCTTCCTGTGGACCTCGACACTTCGCTGCTCTCTGGGGCAAATCCAGAGTCACTGAAATACACGTGGAGAAAAGCTCTGCTGAAGAAGCGCTCGAGTGTTTTTGCCTTCGAGGTGCAACAGGTTTGTGTGGGGGTTTGAGAATCAGGCCGTGACCCACACGACACGCAGAAGCTGCAAATACTTTCATACGCTCGCAAATGTCAAGCGACCGACGGCGTGACGTCGACAGATCGATTTGACTATTAAAACGATTATCTGTCTGTGAAATCCTCCAGCCGGTCGAGAGGATTTAAAGAGCGAACGAGGAGGTTTATGCGAGCGAGTCCCACACAGCGCCTGGAGAAATGCAGATTCAATTTGAAAACACACATATAAAATGAGTTCAAGAGGTTTAATGAGAAGCGGCTCCCAATAAAGCAAACACAGAGCAGGAGAAAAGGAATGGAAGAGGCCACGGGCACATGAAAAATGAGCTCTGCGAAAGTTAAACGTGACAAAGGTGCAAGGAGCTCATTTTCTCTGAGATGAACCGCAGTGGCTTCTGTGTTTTGGCGTTGGAGGTCAATGGGGACAAATATCAGGAAAGTGTTTAGTGTGTGTCATACAGGTGATAACAGGTTTGTTTAGGCCACTTGTTTGGCTCATATGGTTTGACTGTTGACCTTGAGTTTGCTGAATCAAATCCAAAGGGAAAAAAATGAGGCATGAAGAGATTTAAATCCAGATATTCTCAGCACACTTACAATCTCTTGCTGTTGACTGAGACTAAATGAAGACTGATATGCTTCTTAACTGTGCAGCAGAAGCTTGAAATGAGCTTTCAGGTATTTTATAACCTGAACAACATGAAAAAGCTTCATTTTGATGGGCAATTTTTGTTAACAAGCTTCAATCATTGAAGATCTAAACACAATAAAGAGCAGACGTCAGATCTGTCAGTGACAAAACTGTTCCACCTTTAGTTGTTTTGTTTATTGTGTGTTGGTGATCTTGTACCTTTGATTCTGACCATTTCTGTTGAATTTTGTTGTCTTGTTAACAATCTGAAGAGGTCATAGTAATCATTCTGACCATTTCTGTTGAATTTTGTTGTCTTGTTAACAATCTGAAGAGGTCATAGTAATCGAACATTGGATTTTTTCCATAGACTTTTTATTTTTTTCATTTCTGTCTCTGTGTGAGCTTAGCTCAGCACAAACTCAAATCTCCTCCTCAAACTCAATAACTCATCACAATCCTGGCCGCTGATAGAAGCCTCAGGCACTTCAGTTTCCCATGTTTTAGCTGCTCAAAATGCTTGTGGTCTCGTCTCTTCCAGACCAGACTGTCAGAATTTAAAATGCTCAGCACATTTTTCCATATGGCCGTCTGAGAAACAGAAATCGCCCCTTGATTCCCCAAAACGCATTTGGACGCTGTTGTGCTTTCATTCCAGGGAAATAATTCATTTTTAAAATGAATTATTTGGGTTGTTTTTCCTTAAACTTCATTGTTTTGGATATAACTATTAACAATCTTTTTTCAAGTCTGAAAAATAAATGAATATTTAACACTGAAAAAAAAAAACATAATCTATTTATATTAGCCAATTTAAAAAATTGACTGCTTTATGGTATTTTGGAGATTATTGCAGACGGTTTTGCAGTTATTCATTATAATTATGTATGTTTCCAGTAGCAAGACTGCCGCTGGCCCCTCTGACAACCTTTTGCTGGGGCGTTGTGGACAAAAAAGAAGAACCTTGGGGGGGGACTAAAACAAAAAGACTAAACTGAAGGGGGCCCCAAAACTGTGTGGGCCCTTAGAATCATCCTTAATAATAAATAAGTGAATATACTTTGTTCCTAGGAACTAACCTAGACTAAACCTAAGTTACTTATCTCTAAACTTAACCCTAAACCATGCAGTTATCATGCAGCTTGCCCAGTACTTTATTAGATAAGTACAATATAGCTAAGGCTGCACTAAACTGACATTGCCATATTTCGTTTTTCTGCAATACAGTATATATGGCGATATGAGCATAATTTCACAAGATGACGATTAATTCATCATTTAACATTGATTGGATGATTTTGTAGGGAAGTGCATCTGTATAAAACATACAAAATTCTACATAAATATTCATTCATTCATTTTCTTGTCGGCTTTGTCCCTTGCGGGGTCGCCACAGCGGAATGAACCGCCAACTTATCCAGCACGATTTTACGCAGCGGATGCCCTTCCAGCCACAACCCATCTCTGGGAACTTCCACACACACATTCACACTCATACACTATGGACAATTTAGCTTACCCAATTCACCTGTACTGCATGTCTTTGGACTGTGGGGGAAACCGGAGCACCCGGAGGAAACCCACGCAAACCCAGGGAGAACATGCAAACTCCACACAGAAACGCCAACTGACCCAGCCCAGCCGAGGTTCGAAACTGCGACCCAGCGACGTTCTTGCTGTGAGGCAACAGCACTACCCACTGCGCCACTGGGTTGCCCTCTACATAAATATACAAAATAAAATTAATTAAAGCACAGATGAAAAAATAGAACAAAGATCTAAATGAAATAAATGGTTTTCGCTGGAGTCAAACAGTACTGAGGTTAAGAAATTAAATAATCAGAATGCAAAATAACACTGTATAGTCTTCATTGTATAAATAAACACAATTAATCTTTGTAAAAGCAGCAAACTTTATAATTTCTTGTGTTCAAATGGTTAAATTTGCTTGAAATTGTACAGTCAGTGGCCTTAAAAACACATCTAAATAAAAATATATATATTTTGAACTATAGGATTATAGTTAAACATGACTCCACAAGTCTAATGTTCTGAACTGTGGTTCCTGGTTAATTATAATCCCAATTTGATACTGCAAGTTCTGCAATGTGACTATTGCAGATTTGCAGATTGCGATATCTATGCTGAAACGATATATTGCGCTGCCCTAAATATAATTATAAGGGGACATGATGTAAAATAAAGTGCATCCTAATATGCAATTTAGGTTTAGTGAACAATTCTTTTGAAATATTATCAGTGACTTTATTTATGTAAAATTACTTTGCACTGATGCATATATTGTATTAAACATTCTGTTACACTTAAAATGTTTGTTTTGTCCATACCTCATTGAAATTTGGGTTGAAACAACCAAGAATTTTACAGAGTGATTTAATGTATCATATAATGCATATCTCTGTCAGAGACTGCAATCAAACTTTAAAATCTACATCTGTTTGTTAGTTTATAAACATGAATCTCTGCATTTGTTAACTGCTAAACTAAAGAATGTCAATGTCATTTTTTCAACAGATGGAAACATAAACAGGAAGCTTCTTTTAGCTGAGTGTACTTGTAAAAGCAGATCTTTCCATCTGGACTCGTACGATTCTTCCCTATCATAATTTAATCATAATACTCTGAAATACACATCTAGCATATACTGTAAAGCTCTTCCTCTGTGGAAATGGGCTTGTGGGCGTCTTGGGCATCGGACTGCCATTTGTAAGTCGATCTTGGAAGGATGAAATGGCATGAGGCTTCGTGTAGATGGTGGGAAGGAAGCCATTTGATACTGTTGACAGTGTCTGGCTGTATTTTCATGATGTTCGGAGAATAATGAAGCTCGGGAGCGAGCGGGGGGATCTGAAAGAAACACATTTGCGTAGGACCGGTGACAGAGGCTTTGTGCTCTGACTTGATGTGGCACATTAAGATGGCATGCAGTCTATGTGGCTCTATGGGCATCTTATTGTCAGCGGCGGAGGAGGAATTTGCTTGTCATGCTGAACTGTTTTTGATATTCATGGAAAAAATTCATGCATAATTGAACAGCTCTCATTTCATACAGATGTATGACATGTCAAGGCTCTGAAAGGACAGTTTTTTTGTGAGGATTTCTCTCATTTTAATCAATGGTTGTGTTACATAAATATATCTTGCAATTTTCTGTGCACAATTCCCCTGTTAAATGATATAACCTAAAACCAAATGCTGATTTTTTTTTTAAAAGGAATTGTGATCTGAGGCTAAAACAATGCTTGCGTTTAAGAACAGATGGGTTTTAGTTTCACAAGTCTCTGTAGAAAGAAACACTCTTGTCTTATTCTTGCAGTAATTGCACAAAAAACGATATTGCACTGCTTACACATTTCATCTTGCGAGTGGTGGTAAAAAGTATGTTCAGTTTTCTAGGACACATAGTTACAGTATATACCAAAGCTTACCCTACAGATATGGAAGGTTTTTTTTTTACTGCACGTAATAACAAATTATTAATGCAATTGAGACTATCTTATGATTCACTTTTTGTGTGCAGTTGTTCTATGAAAAGGTTCTAATTGTGCTTTAAACTTTAGAAATTATAAATAGTTTGATACATTTGTTTGGCTCATTTGAATTCTGTCGAAGGCATTCAGAATTTGTGTGCTACCAAAATAATAAGTCTTTGAGAACGGGTTTCTCAAGCCAGGTGACGCATTAGACCAGGGGCTCATCTCCTGTTTCCAAAATGCATCACAAACTGCTTGAGAAACTGTTCTACTATGATAATTGGTGATAAAAATAAATGATGTTCAATAAGATGTACTTGTGTTTACTAACTGTTTATTCAGTTAAACATGAATGTTGAACTGTAGGGCTACATAAGCTCCAAACAGCGATTTCATACTTGCTTTTGATGTACGTACATACAGAAAATGCTGCTTCGCAAAGGCAAGTTCACAGAGCCCTGACGGTGTCAAACATTGAGTATGTTTACATGGGCAACAATACTTACGATTTTAATATGATTAAAACAATACTCTGATTAAGAGTCTACCATGTAAACGGTGATTTTTGATTGCTTAATGCGATAAAGTCATAACTGAACTAAACAGAAATGGAATTAAGACGTCAAGTATGCACATATTAGTGGGATTATTGACAAAATATTACCGTCATGTAGGACTTTTCGCCATATTTTCCGACAAGATCCACACAGGCAGCTGTCAGTAAAGGACCGCACACACACAGAGACTATGAAGGTATTTTTTGTGCAAATCTCCCAAGCAGCTGTGAAAGTGTAGTTTGTAGTTGTAAAGAATAGCCACAAATGTGTATCATTAAATCTGTACTCACAGAGAAAATTTATAAATGTATATCAGTACAACATCACCACTATTTAATTGACAGTGGACAGTGCTGTACTTTGATAGCCTTTGGCTGCTAATAGGATTTCCCTCTGTAGAATTTGAAAATAATATTTTTCTGAAATTATATTATTAAGAAGAAAGTCAGAATGTGCAACTATAAAACCAACTTCACCTCAATAGATTGGTTTTGCTCACCTGCGAAGACGCGACCTGGTCTGCCATTTTTCTAAAATAAATATATGAATAAAATTGTTTAATTTACAGGGTCGTATTATATGCGAAGACTGAATAGCGAACTTGACAATAGGGTAAGATAGCCACATTACCTTTCGTAAAACAAGGATTGCTATCCTAGCTATGAATACCGATCACTAACAGCTATTTTTAAGCTAACAACAAACTGTACAACTATGAGTGGTTTTATAAAAAGAATCAATGAAAATGTACCTTAACTGGTCTGCTGCTTTTAGGATGTCATCCTTTCCCTGCTCGTTCTGTCGCAAGCTCTTTTCTATGGCTAAACAAGGTCAAGGAAACCTCTTCTGATTGGCTGAATTTCTCTGATTCCAATGTAGAGCCTGCATTTTGATTGGCAGATACACAAGTCAGTTTTATCACAGTGATGTTTGATGCAAAAGAGCGAGAGCGCGAAACGTAGATTTGCAAGTGAAAAACAGCGCTTGAGACTCGTAGTGGCAGATTTGAGAGGTTGCAGTAACATATTTGTGTTCGTGCTTAGAAAAAAATAAATCAAGCGTTCTACACGCGTTCAGCTCTCTTTGCGTAGATACACATTCTAATCTACAGATGTGCAGTTTTTGTCTGTGACTTCACATTTCTGGATGCAGGTGTGTGAATGTGTTTTGCACCATATTCACTGCAACAATAGTAGCAAAGAACATGAGCGGATGAGTTTCTGTATTTGTGATTCGTCTGATGGGATTTGTGCACCTGCACTGAAGGATTTGAAAAGGTGTAAATGTTGCGCTGTGTTTGTTGGAGACAAAAATACCTACACATTTGAAAATTTGCTCTGCAAGTACAAATTTACTGATACACATTTGTAAATTTGCTCTGCGAGAACAGATTTAATGATACACATTTTTGGCTATTCTTTACAACTACAAATTACACTTTCACAGCTGCTTGGGAGATTTGCACCAAAAATACCTTCATAAGAGATGACGCACAGACGCACACACACAAACACACACACATCACAAAATGATGAAGTTTTTTTTTTCTTTCCGTTTGCCGTGCGTTATTAAATTCCATAACACTTTCACCAGTCCTCATTATTTGAGTCTAATACCCCAGTTCATCACAGCGCATGAATGAAATGGTCATGAGTTAAAGTGGAACTGCCGAACTGCAGTTAAAGTCAGGCATCCTGCTGATTTGATTCAGAAGGGCACTTTTTTGTCAGACGGTTCACCGGCCAGGTATACATCCGCGCTAAAAAAATCAAGGTGAAAGTCATCATAGCTTGCGTAGAATAGACCCAGCTCCCAACCCAACTTTGAGATATTTTTTTTTATCGCGTGATAAGAGGCTCGCGCAGCACGTTAACGCCGATAAATGCCCACCACTAATAAATATGCATAAAATAAATAATGCTGCTAATAATAATAACATTATAAAAATGCAAATTGTCATGAATAAACTGAAAAAAAAAGCCCCCTGACATGAAGAAGGCATGGAGGTAGTGGTTTTTATATTTATGTAGAAAATAATGATTTTTGTAACAATTTAATCTATTATTTTTTTCATATGTAAAAATATTTGTGTATTGCTGTACATCCTGTGTGTATTAAGCAATATGTAAGTATTTTGGACCTGCATAGGTGCATAACTAACACGCTCTGCGCTAGACTTTAGACCATGTTTTAGCTAGTCAATGGCGCAGTCTATTTCAGTTCCTTAAAATAGCAACGCGCCAACAATGCGCCTCAACATACCTCTTTTCTAGACCGGCACACCCATGAGTCCACAAAATGGCGCAAATGGATTTTCTATTTAAACAACGTGGCGCAAAACATGAAAATTAGGATTGCCTTATTGTGCCGGGTGTATGATAGGGCCCCTGTGTCAATCCTATGCTGTAAAAAATATCTGTTAATTAAAAGTTTCTGTATTTTGTGATTCACAAGTGTTTTTCGTTTATTTACGTTTGTGAATGTTGATGAATTTTGACGGTTGTGCTTTGATGTTAAAATTCAACTCTCCAGTTTAACAAAATGACTTTTATTGACATTTTAGCAGTTTGAAGTAATATAATGTATAAGAAATCGCATAAATAAGTCTGCAAAATAACAGAAAATAAACTGGCAGTTTATTACAGTTCATATTACTACAACCCAGACAATATATCACTTTAAATTATAAAAAAATGTTAATAAAAGTCACTTTTCAAACTATTTAGGGTTACAAGTTGTTGGAAGAAAGATCAAGGTTCCACAATTCAATTCAAAAACACAAATAAACAGGGACAAATAAAACTAAAAACATGAATCACAAAATATGGAAAACTGCTCATTTTTACAGTGTACATACTCCACCTTTAAATATGCAAATGTCATATTTTTATGATGTCACTTTTATAATTAATAATCTAGTAATTATCATTTACCAATTTAGTAATAAAATGACTGTAGCTAGTACTTTTGTTATGTGATGGATGCTGACAACGGAGTTGAGGATCCACGTGCTGTTTATTACGAGAATGGTCAGGCAGGCAATGGTCAACAGGGTCAAACAGGTACATGCAGAGCAATGCAAAGTCTTGGTCAAAGAACAGGCAAATAGTCGGTACAGGCAGCAATGAATCAAAACAAACATACAAAGCAAAGTGTCAAAACACAGCTAGCTAAACAACGAAAAAACGTGTCAAAATGCTGTATGTGTTAGCAATCAGTGAAAAACTAGAACAGGTGTGACTGTGTGGTGCATGAGAGGATTTGTAGTCTATATGGTGACGGATTTGTAGGTAGTCTTGAGTGAAAGTGAATAATTCCCAGCGATCTATGAGGGTTATGCCAAGTTCAGACTGCATGATTTGCCGACAGGTTTTGAGAAATCGCAGACAAATGCCTGAAATCACAGGCAAATCGGTACTCGTTTAGTGAGTGACAATCACACAGTATGAACTATCAAGGACGCGATATGAGAGAATCGCAGATGAGTCGCCGACACCCGTGAGATATTTGGCATGCTAAATATCTGGAGCTGTCGGCGATTCAAATCATGCCGCGTGAAATGTTTTCTGATTGAAAATAACATCGGCGATCACCTACAGCCAATAAGAGAGCAGCATTCACTAGCACGGGTACCTGCAGGCCAGCGGGAACCTGGAGGAGAAGTTTAAAGCGCTCATTTTCAGTTTATTGGGACCCAAGAAACGGAGGAAAAACTAGTATAAATTTGGCAGGAGCACTGTGTCTGTTTGACGTGTCATCTGAGCAATATCACAATCAGGTCGAAAAGAAAAAAAAAAGTTAAGGAGAGATTGCTAATTCTCTTTAAAAGCCAGGTGAGCAACACAAGTTTCTAAAGCTAAAGCCTTCTTTTTTAGTAAATAACGAAAGATATATTACGTGACCTTGCGTTGTTTCCATGTCACTTCTCGCATTTGTTTGGTTGGGAGACGTAGTGTGGAAAAAGTTGTCTGTGATTCTTATTTTAAAGTCATGCAGTGTGAACTCTCCTGTCGCCAAACCATCCTACAGCGTAAACACAGCACAGAACGCTAACCCAGATAGTCATGCAGTGTGAAAACATCATTGACACGACTACTTTGAAAATCATGCAGTCTGAACTCGGCATTAGGTAACTAATGATTGTGACAACTTTACTGCCTTTAGTGTTCATTTCAGCTTAAAACTGAAGCAAATTGTATGTATAGGTACATTTATGCGCTTTCAAAACTGTTGATAATGCCATGTTCTTCCAATTAGCATTTTAAAGGTTTCAATTTTTCTTCATTTAAAGCTGTTAATTGTTGTGACAAGGTTTAAGATGGCTTATATACACATATCCTGCAGTATCCTTGAGAATAATAAGACATAAAAGGCAAAATCTGTGCTGCATGCTCAAAAGACTGCACTGCATCCTTCTAAACAGCCATGAAATGAGAAAAGAAGCTCTTTAGTTTCAGTTCAACACATTTATACAGTTCACGGTAATGATGCACTGTCAGAAAAGGAGAGAGAGACCTTGAAGAAAGAAAAGACTTTGAACTGACAGTCATATCAGCAGGACTAAAAGAGGAAAAAAAAATGTCTGCCTTCATGCACATGCAGCTCCATATCACACTTTAGTTACATGTGTTTGTTCAATATCCATCTGTCTTCTTGGGTTTTCTGATATGGATTTCAGCCCTTGACTTCCTGTATTAAATATCATCCTTGATAAGACTATCGGAAATGATTTACAGATTTAACACTGACTGAATCACACTGTTTTCTTTTCTAACAGGAATAATTTTCATATTTAATCTAATGTAACTCAGACTGATTATGAAATAATAATAATAATAAAAAAATAATTGAGCACAACGTATTTGGTTTGTATTTGATTCTATATGTGCATAGTTTCTATAACCAATTAGAAGAGATTTAGAGTTTAAAAACGAGAAGATGTGTTTAAACATACAAGAGAGTTTAATTAAATCATATTTTCGTTTTTGGTCATTGGAAACAATGTTTTCATTCTGATTTAATTATGACGTCCTTATTGAACATGCTGCCTGTGTGAATGGCTTCAGCAATTTTGTTTATGTAAGTAAAATTAATCTAAATACTGTCTGGAAGTAAGCAAACATGGCAAATATAATGTATATTACATACTTAATATTATAGTTGAATATTTGTTAATATAGACCCCATAATATAGGCCCATGAACATTTCCTGCTTGTTATCAAACTATTTCCTAACTGTAACAAGAGGAAATTCAATCATAACTTAATGTTAACACATCTCTCATAACATTATTTATCATTATGTGGCTCTTTTTGGATTCTCTGAAGCTATAGAAATAAAAAAAAAAGTGAAACAGGAAATACGTTGGGACCATTGTTTTGTTTACATCCCTAAACATTTGTCTATTCGTAATATTTGAGTTATTATTGAAAAATGTTTGGTCATTTCAATACAATATTTTTTTTTTAATAAAACTTCATTTTAATTCTAAATGTACCAGCCTGATTTCACGAGGAAACGTAAGTATTTTATGTTTTGTCAGTTTAGTGGCTAATTCAGTCGTACGAAAAAGTACGATTTTAAAAAGGAGGCGTGGCACCCAACCCCACCCCTAACCCCAACCGTCATTGGATGATGGGCAAATCGTACTAATTTGTAAGAATTAGATCGTACGAATTCATACGAATTAGCCACTAATCAAAAAGTTACGAATTGGCCGTGAGATAGCGTTGAATGTACACACACAGACACTTGTTAATGAGAAATAAACAAGACACAGGTGAACATCATAATCAAATATTATGGAATGAAAATAGTGACAAAAGAAAATGAAACAGGAACAAACACAGAAAATGTGTCTAGATATGTCTTAAATGTCATTCATTCATTCATTCATTTTCTTTTCGGCTTAGTCCCTTTAATAATCTGGGGTCGCCACAGCGGAATGAACAGCTCTTAAATGTTATATTTTGCTAAAATAAAGTTTAGACTAACCCTAGTACTAGATATTAGTACTTAACATAGGAAAAAAGTTCTTATTAATTACATATTTATACCTACTAAACAGATACTAGCGCTTATTTAGATTCTAGCATCTGTATCAGTTTCACTGTTACTGCTAACACAAAATTCATAACCTATAACCAACTTAATATCCCCATGTCAGTTATTTTGTTTTTTTTAGATATTTTTAAAATGTTGTATTTTGCTAAAATAAATAAAATAAAATAAATAAAATAAACAAAACTTATAACCTATTCACCTTATTCTCCGCGTACGAGTGGGTGCAGCCATTTGAATCTTTTTGGCTCGAGACTTCCGGTCTCATTTACTTCTATTCATTTTTAGACGTTAAAAACAGCTTGTTTTGTTGCTTGATAATGCAAACTGATATTTTCTTATTATATTATTCTATTTTGTCTGTACAGTCATGCAAACACCTGTCTGTAGAGCGAGTAGTTTGACCGTTTTCTGCCGTTTATTATTCCTAGTCATTTCTCTCATGGGCAACTGAATCGGAAGTTCTAAAACAATCGCAAAAACGAGCGCACTTCCGCATTGAAGAATAAGGTCAATAACCAACATAATTTCCTCATGTCAGTTATTAAACATACTGCTGCTTGAAAACAAACTGAGTCTTCCCTGACAGTGCAGTGAGTGCTTTGTTTATATGAGCAGCAACCTGACAAAAAAAGAAAAAAAAAAAAAAAATAGAAAACGAGGCTCTATACGCAAGATAAATCATATTCTTTGTTGCTGGTTTAATTGGTATTAGATGGGAACAAGTATCGTCGGCATTTTCACTTCAGCAAATCAGTTTGCATGAGAGCAAACAAAGTAATAAATATGCAAACGGCAGACAGATTATTAGTAGCAGTTCTTTTTTTATTCTTTTAGCTATAATGTGTCAAGCTTCACTTACTCACTTTCCTTCAGCTTATTCCCTAAGTTATAAGGGGTCATCTTAGCATAATGAACTGCCAACATAACTTGGTTCTATCATAAAAAAAAAATGAAAGACTTAGGACACTTTTAGCTCACTGATGTTTTGCTAAAACTTTATTTTTTGTTTGTTTGCAAGAGATGCTGGTTATTTTCCACTTTTGACATTGAGTTTTGAGTAGGATAATAAGTATGCAAAAATACTTAATATAATATTTGAACCACCTTAATGGTTCAATGTGCATCCGTGCTGCATGTAATTTGTGTTTTTTCAGTTTTGCATTTAAATTTAAAAATTGCATTTTCCCTGTGCCTTATATTACTCTCTGAAATGCCTCTGTGTTGTGTGTGTTTGAATATGTCAATGTGCTGACCCCGGGAGTAAATATCCAACATCCAATCAGAGCGTGTTAACGCTAGAAACAGTAAAAAAAAAAAAAAAAAAAGACAAATATATATATATATATATATATATATATATATATATATATATATATATATATATATATATATATATATATATATATATATATATATATATATATATATATATATATATATATATATATATATATATTTATACAGTTAAAGTCAGAATTATTAGCCCACCTTTGATTTTTTTTTTCTTTTTTTTTAATATTTCCCAAATGATGTTTAACAGAGCAAGGACATTTTCGCAATATGTCTGATAATATTTATTCTTCTGGAGAAAGTATAATTTGTTTTATTTCGGCTAGAATAAAAGCAGTTTTGAATTTTTTAAAAACCATTTTAAGGTCAAAATTATTAGCCCATCGTTATACAATGACTTGCCTAATTACCCTAACCTGCCTAGTTAACCTAATTAACCTAGTTAAGCCTTTAAATGTCACTTTAAGCTGTATAGAAGTGTCATGAAAAATATCTAGTCAAATATTATGTACTGTCATCATGGCAAAGATAAAATAGTTATTAGAAATGAGTTATTAAAATTATTATGATTAGAAATGTGCTGAAAAAATATTCTCTCCATTAAACAGAAATTGGGGAAAATTCTGACTTCAACTGTGTATATATATATATATATATATATATATATATATATATATATATATATATATATATATATATATATATATATATATATATATTTATTTATTTTTTTAATCAACCATGTTTCCACCGATTCAAGGTTCATAACAAATCAACAACACAACTAGTCTACATTCCAGTAAAAGACAATGTGTAAAACAATGTTAAATTAATAATGCAGAATCATTTTTTACGTTTTATTAAGAACTATATAGTAAAAACATAAACAATCCCATTTATAACATAATTGAGTTCAGTGCTTAATACACTAGTCGAGCTGCTCCTGCCTTTGATTTGCTCATGATGTCTTGTGCATTGTCCTCTATCTGTCAAGTGACAGTTTTTACATTTTAAAAGTCTGATTCATTTACAACATTCACTTGAAACATTCAATTTTTTGTTGCTTCTCAATTAAACAAACAAACTAAAGGTTATGTTAAATTTGAAATGACGATCTCTGTCAAAGGCATTCGCCCCAACCTCTTTTCAGATTTGATGGTGGGCCAAACCAAAGGTTACCATGGGAACTACTTTGGCCACCTCTGGTCTAAAAGTATCAAAATTGCAGATGGCCCAGAGTCCATGAACAGTAAAATGTCATTTGCAGCTTTCAGTAGTGCAGACTCAGTATTGTGTTGTGCTCTGAAACCAGATTGAAATTGGTCGAAATTATTAAAAATATTCAGATATGAAGTTGTGCTGTGAAAGTGCAACTTTCTCTAAGGTCTTTGAAACAAATAAGAATTTACATATAGGCCTGTAGCGGTCAGGCACAGCAGGATCGAGATGAGGCCTCTTTAATAAGGGCTGTATGACAGCATGTTTAAACATTTCTGGAAAAACTCCATTGATTAGAGAGCTGTTTAGTACAGCAAAGAGAAAAGGGGTGATTGTTTCCAAAACCTCTCTAAATAGGCATCAAGGCAGTACATCTGAAGTACAAAAGGTGAGTTTCATCTGAGAAATGATTTTTAGTAGCTGAGATGAAGATGCTGGCTGAATGTTTGTAAAACTACCTGATGGAGGGACCAATTTAGAGTGGTCTATGTATAGGAAAGAGGTGTGATTTAATATCTTGTATTTTCACGAACAAACAAGTTAGAGCATTTTGTGTACATATCCAGATTGACAGCAAACAATGGGATTAAGAACTGAATTTGACTTTTGGCTCACTAGCATTTGTAGCAATCAGGTTCAAAATATATTTGGATGTAGCCTCACTGAAAGAGTCTTGATATGAAAATTGGTCTTTTACAATCTGGTAAGAGACACGAAGCCCATCCTTTTTCCATTTGTACTCAGCAGCCCCTTTGCACTCTTGCCTGAAAGTACAGGTAGATGAATTAAACCAGAGCTAAGGATTTGAACTGACACTAGACCTCTTACATTTAAGAGGAGCAACTTCATTCAAAACAAAATAACAAGCTAAAAGTTTTAGCAAGTTGTTCAGTATCCATACAAGATGAAAAAATTGAAAGAAACTTGGAGTATGAATTAGAAAACTCAAGAGCAGTATTACAAACACGAGAAAGATTGTAGACAGACTGAGAACGATGGGCTGATTATATGAAATAACAGGTTCAAAAATCACAGAAATATAATCAGAAATACCAGAATCAAAAATGTCATAAAAAAAAAAAAAACATAGATCAAAACAAAATTCAAAGTATGGCCTTTGATTATGAGTAGGGCTAAATTGAATAAGTGTAAAAGGCTCATGAGATTTTTAACTAGACTTAGATTGGCAACAGACATGAATATTAAAATCAACTAAAACCAACATTCTGACACAACGAGACACTAGATCAGACAGAAACTTAAGAGGTCTTTAAACCTGTACACAGCTAAGGAGGTCGTTTAGATCAGTCTTTAGTGTTTGTGCATCAAAACTAGACAAGCCATTAACATGCTGAAGTCTACATTTGAAAGTGTTTTCAAAAACTGTGGCTAAGCCACCACCATGTCCACTAGGCCTTGGAGTACTAAAGAAAGTACAGTCAGAAGGAGATAACTGGCCAAGAGATGACAAGAGATGTTTCAACCAAGTCTCAGTCAAAAATAGAAAATCCAATGCATGTGAAGTAAAAAAAATCAGTTAGGATAAAATAACAGCGCAAGTAAATGGGAAGGCAGCCCCCACTATGACCACCTACACCAAAACCAGCATTCGATCGACAAGGCAACAACCAACACTCCAAAAGAAAGTGTTTC
Organism: Danio kyathit; assembly: GCA_903798195.1. Classification (NCBI taxonomy): domain Eukaryota; kingdom Metazoa; phylum Chordata; class Actinopteri; order Cypriniformes; family Danionidae; genus Danio; species Danio kyathit. The sequence continues at coordinate 28,541,286 of LR812522.1, read as the reverse complement.
CTTATTCATGGAAGACGGAGGAAACAGACCTCATTGTGATGGCAAAAGCTCACGTTTGGCAGGTAAGACAGCTTGACTGAATGGATTATCGGGTCAGTTCGTAAAGAAAACCCTGTGTTAAAAGATAATAAAACCTGTCAAAAAATAAAACTTGGAAGGTAAAGCAAGTCTTAAAGTAAATACATCTTATTCCTGCTGTCTGTGTGTTTTGTTGCTTGATTAACATTAAAAATCACTCACTGCTCTTGACCGAATAGCTGACGAAACTTTAATAATGCTAACCCTTTTTTTAATTTATACAGTGAAGTTTATATATGCAGTGTTATTTATTTAATTATAAAATTCTGTTGTTTTTGTACCTGAAAGCTATTGTTAGATACCTGAAAACCCTTGTTTATGTTATTAGTATCTTTGCTGTATTGTATTCATATGTGCCTTTGCTTTTAGATAGATTGTTCCTTTATTTTATTTGACTGTCTATTTGTTCACTGAACACATCATATACCGAGCCGTACTTGAAACCATGATACAAACTGAACCAAGAGCACTATGTGTACCATTGCACCTCTAACAAGATTCTGAAATTATGAAACCAGAGTTTATCATTAACACATACTGTACAATGTTGACAGCTTTCTGTTTATGCATTTTTAATAAATGATGTTCATGTTAACAAAATTTTAACTACAGATATGTTTCTAGACAGGTTTCTGACCTCTGTATCAGTGTTTGGGGGCGTCTGGGCGGCCATCTGAATAACATCGCCTCCCCAGCAGCCTGGTAAACCACAGGGAACAAGCAGAGGCTTATAATTACAGTGTATCCTCCAGTCCTAATAGCAACTGCTTATATTTAATTACATACTGTCACCGGCCCAAACAGCGCTGAGAGCGCAGAACACTGCTGCTGCCTTGACAACCAGCAGAGAAAATCATGGTAATTAATCAGCGGAGAGAATGATGGGAAAATACTCAGCCCAAACAATTTGCGGATCATCCCTGTTTGCTGCAGCTCTATCAGAGTTTGATCAAACTGAACTTTTATTTTGCTTGTATGAGATGGAATACTGCACAGAAAAATGGATGTAAACATCGACAATGCTGGATTACTAATCTTGCATCTGTTTATGGTCCAAACAGCAGCTTGCTTGTTAAATGTAAAGGACATTATGACCTATAAAATTTCATTGCTCATTTAATGAGAATGAGCTGAAAGGGCTTGAAAGGACATCGTGCAGGATTCTGGTTCATCGATTAACAGGGGTGTGTCAGTGTGAACAATGTGAATGACCGTTTTTTCATCATCTTCCTTCCTCAGAGCAAACTGCATCTGAATGTCAGTCTGAATACAGAAACACACCAGGACTTAAAACCCCTGGAGACCAAACGATTGTTCATTTTCAACCTGCCTGGCTGCTTTGTTTCTAAGCGCGGTTTGATCCAGGGAAATCATGAGAGTTTGTCAAGATGATGAGATAAAAGCTGCTGAATGGACGATAAATCATCGGACTGTCATGAGGAGCTGCATTTGCTCTGTTAAAGAAGAGACGAGCATCTCTGGAGCGACTCAGGCATACGTTTAATGTGTCCTGAAGCATTTATCAGCACTAATGTCACACCGATTCATCTTTTGCTGTCATTTGAAACAAGCTTAAGTTTTTATGATCAGTTGTGATGATAACAGAAATATAATATAATAGAATAGAAATGATATTGAGATATCATAGAAATTGATATATATGTATATATGGTATTAACTATGTATGAATTATTATTTAAATAGTATTGATTTCCTCTTTTTTCTATTCTGTTCTTAGTTTAAACCAGGGTCATATTTTATCTGTTTTTATTAAATTATTTATTTATTTTAACTGTTTTTACTGAACTTTCAGTTCAGTGAGACTGTATGCATTATTATTTTAATATAATTAATGTGCTATTTTATTTTATTTTATTCCAAACTGCTTTGGAATTTCAGGAGAATTGTTGTGCAATAAAACAATAAACTTTCTAATCTGAGAAGAAGATCAGCTAGTTGTTCACCATGCATCCTAAGCCCCCCCTCTCTGCCCTCAACCTTACCTTCTCCACCAGAGCAGCTTACTCACATTCCACACAGAATGCCCAAGTTTTTAATATGGTGTATCTTGAAGATATGTTCGGTATAATCTCTGTGTGATTGGTAAAGCGGTGTCAATTTCACAGTAATATTTTACAATTTCGTTGATCTGGGTTTTGGTTTTGATAAGATCTTTGCCAGATGCTCCAGTCCAGGGAAACTGGTCTTCATATCAACTAATGACCAGACAAGGGTCGTTGTGAAGCTTGTAATGTCTTGAATTTATGATTGTTTGTTGTGATTTGAGTATTTAAAGGAAAGATGCAAAAGTGTCTGTGGGATCCTGTAGCCAGGCTACCCCGTTGCAGTGTGTGAGTCTCTGAGCTCTGCATCAAGACTTCTATGCTGCAACGTACTTCTACACGGTCAGGTATTAATCTCTAACTCATAAATGTATCTTTGGGTAATTGATGTATATTTCTAAATTGGCTTATTTTTGTTTAATTATGTGAATTAGCATGGAAAATCTGTACTTCACAAATAAAATGTTATATTTGATATATTTCATGTTCTACTGAAATCATTTGAATCTAGTAGATTGTTTAGGCTGATGTTTCCGCAGCCTACGACCAGGATTGCTCATACACTGCAGGCATAATGGATGGAGCATTGGCACAGCATTAGAGACCTGTTGATTTCTGACAATCCCTGGCTTAGTTTGATAGAATCTAGTGGCTAAATCAAAATTTCTATATGTATGAGTAAGCATGGGGGAGCCTAGTATTACCTAAAGGAAATTCGTTTACAGTTATATCCTCTATCTAAGAACCAGAACTGGCGAGGTTGTGTCCGTAAGCAGATGTAACTGGCCAGCATACTGACTCTAAGCAACTTCGGGTAAACGATGAACCATTAAATGAAAAGACGAGGGGCTCTATTTTAATGATCTAGGCACAAAGTTTAAAGCGCAGGGCGCAAAAGCATTAAAGGCGTGTCCGAATTCACTTTTGCTATTTTAAGGACGGAAAAATACGATCTGTGCCGCGGCACATGATCTAACAGAGTTGAGCCTATTCTCTTAATGAATTATGGGTGTGTTTCGACTACTTAAATAGCAAACTCCATGGCGCATTTGCTATTTACATGGCAGACTTTGTAAGTGGAAAAACTGAACGCTTCACTAGTGAGAAAACAATTAAACAGAGCATCTGCAGCGCAAGGATAAAGAACGAGCCTCCTCCAATCGGCCTTTACTTTCACTTTTTCTTTTTCTCTTTCGTGGATAAGGAAACAGTGTTGTACGCACAGGCATCCATTTGCCTACATATTTAATTTCATTTGTTAAGCGCAAAGATTTGTTTCAAAACTATTTCTAAATTCAGTTCTAATTTCCAGCAAATGAATAAATGAACAAAAATAATAAAGTGTGGTCAAAAAACACACGTGTTATGCCACATATGGTCCAAAACTTGAACGGTGGACAAATCTAAGCTTGTTGTTAATAATGCACTTTAGACTTTGTGCCTGGATCGTTAAAATAAAGCCCTCTATTTTAGTTCCTCAAAATAGCAACGAGCCAACAATGCGCCTTAACACACCTCTTTTCTAGACCGACACACCCATGAGTCCACAAAGTGGCACAAATTAATTTGCTATTTAAAACATGACGGAAAACAGGAAAATTAAGGTTGTATTGGTCTGAAAATAGCAACACGTCGGGGCAAACACGTCTTGCGTCTTGTTGCACCGGGTGTATGATAGTTCCCTAGATTGTTAAAATATAGTCAAATATCTAAATTCATTTCTCATTTATGAATGTGATCAGTTCCTTATTAGGAACACATTTGAAATGTAATGATCGCTAGATATTGGGAGTCAAATTAAATTCAGAACTGGAAACAAGTTAAAATAAATTTAACAAATAAAAGTATTTCTTTTCACACATGCTAAAAAGGCTTACATGTATTTACCTTCACCCATGCTGTTAGTTCCGTCATTGCACTAATAGATGGAACCTTACACCATGTATCATGTTAGTATTAACCAGGGTCAGGGTTTTAACTGGATTTAACTGTTTTATCTTGAATCTTCAACAGTGTGATTGCATGAATTATTATTTCAATAGTTTTGATGTCCTATTTATTATTATTATTATTATTATTATTTTTTTAAGTTTTATTCATGTACCATGTTAGTATTAACCAGGTTTATCTGGTATTAACTCTTTTGTATTGAATCTTTAACTCAATGTGACTGTATGAATATGAATATTATGATGTCCTGATTTTTATTTGTCTTATTTCTATTTTTTTATTTTATTTATTTATTTATTTATTATGTACAGTACCATGTACCATCTAATGTACCATGTTAGTATTAATTAGGGTCAATTTGTTTATTTATTTATTCACTATTTGGCATTCTTTTGTTAGCATATATAAATATTTGTCCATACATACCAAGCGTAGCAACAATTCAGTACCACGCTATACTAACACAATACCATAAAGGTATATTATCTAATACCATCCCTGTACACTGATACAACCACCTTATGTAGCTGTATGTTTTTGTACAAACATATTATATTACCATATACAATGCACTGCATCTTCACTTAAACTTCAATCCAAATCAAAACATGTAAATGTCTTGGCATTTTTATGAATAGTGGTAGAGCTCTGACTCAACCATCTCATAACTGTGAAAACATCAAACTTTTTCAACGGTCCACCACTCACAGTAAGAGATGTAGTTTAAAGGTCTGCATTAAAAAAGCTGCTTTGTTTATTTCCCCGTAATACTGCTTGAAATGTGTTGAGATCTGCATCTCTGTTGACCACTGCTGTTTTTCTTCAATACAGTGAGTCATGTGTTAGAAGGTGAGAGTTAGTCCAGTGGATTTTCAGCCCTCGTTTGAGCAGTTCACTTGATAAAAGGCTGTGAATCAATGCATTCTGAGCTAACTGACAATCTTATTGACCTGGACGCAGATTCAGACAGTGTGTTTGCTGGGATGAGGTTCTTTGGTGCTGCTTCATAACCACTGAATGGAAGAAATATGCTACTACTATATACTACTGCTGCTAACATTCAGATGCAGAAACATCATCTCTATCCTCAGGCAGATTTCACTACTTCACAGTTTCATCATCGCTAAAAGCTTTTCATTTAAAGCTACTTACGCCAAATTTATTCATACTGTGAGGGTAAAAGATTTTGCTCTTTTTTTCGGTGACGTGATGATGTAAAAACATTTCAGCACATTCATCTCTCAGGAATCATCCCTGAATCAGATGCACCTCAGTCTGCTGGTGAACAAAAGCACTTGCATCAAAGCGGTGAGTAAAAATACCAATTCCCTGCTGTATTACTGTGTCATACTGTGCTTACACAATATCATACCCAACTGACGTATGAATTATTAATGAGTGTCAACTATCTGTGTGCCACTGAATCTGCTGACGGATGAATTTGAGACCGATAAGAAAAGTCACCAGCTACCTGGACAGCTCCATTAATAAAGGAGGCATTTTGTTTTGTCCAAATGTGCAATTCTAGATTATTAAGAACAAAAAAAAGCTGCAAGGACTGACTGTGACAATAAAATGCATGTAGGTTTTATCCTATCTTTAACTAGATCAGAGAAACTCACAACTTAGGATCAGGAATTCATCACATAATCTGGTCTAGATGTTGATTAAGAAATAAACACAACATTTGAATACACATGAATGATTAACTCTATACTATTATATATAAGCTGTTACATACATTTTTAAATGCAATGTTTTGCTTCACAAGGTCTCGTTGTTTCTTCAAGAGCAATGAGTATTATTTTTGTTTCGCCTGTATGTTTTTATGACTCTCAAAGTGCTGGTAATTATTCATTTGGAAGTGTTAAATCACCAAGGACCATCATTTCAGCAAAAAACTCCATTATTGCATTAAAATATTGGCTTAACTATTCCTGTCACGATCACCAGCGATCTTCTCCCCATAGATCGCTGGATAACATGCACAAACACCCATGGACTACAAATCCACCATCACATGAACTACAACTCCATACATGCACTCCAATCACACACACATGTTACTCATCTCCACTGATTGCACTCACACCACTGGAGGATTGTCAAAGACTGATTACACACAATATTTAAGCAGCACAGACACTCACCCCAGGGCCGAGTCTTGGTGCCTGTTTACAGCTTCAATTCAAACCGTTTCCTTGTCTTGTTTTTGCCGTGTTTTGACCTTCGCCTTGTTTACCTGTTTCTCCCTGTCTGCTGCCATCCTTGTGACCATTTGGCTGCTTATTGACGACGATTCTGGATTTTCCTCATACACCTGATTGCTCCTGTATTGATCTTTGCTCTCCTGACATCCCCTTTAATAAAGTCCTGCATTCGGATCCGCACCCCTGTTGTCAGCGTCTTAACCCCTTGGTTACAATTCCTATATTTGGCATTTGAAATACGTTGCTATACAGCAAACAAAAAAAAAAAAAAACCCTGAAAGACCACCTCTCGGTTTCCCAACACTTAAGTAAAAGTTAATATTTGGTTTACTCTCTAAAGGCCTGGTAAAATGTATTGCAGTGTATATATGTATAACAAGTGGGAGGCACATACTTTATGCAAACTCATGTAATTCCTTTTGTGCTGGTGTATAAAGCCAAAAATGTTACAATTGTGTCGATGTCCAATTATTTATGGACCTAACTGTATGTATATATATATATATATATATATATATATATATATATATATATATATATATATATATATATATATATATATATATATATATATACAGGACAACATAATGTACTTTTGAGGCTTTGTTAGGTGAGAATGTAGTTGTTTAAATTGTATCTATGCAGTTTGTTTCTAAGGATAGTGTCTATTTTAAATATTTATAATTTCAGAGATACAGCGTGTCAGCATCCATCAGCCTGACATACTGAGCAGAGCAAAGACGGTTGATGTTCTGCCACAAGATGGCAACAGAGGCTGCATAATAATTCCGTAGAGGAGAAAAACACAGCGTAATTTCAAACTACAGCTGATTAAATCATTATAAAACAGGTAAGAGAACAGGTAACTTTTGTATGTTGTAGTGCTGTATTTATACCATAGTAATCTGGTAGTGTTTGCATTGCTTTGGCTTTTTCGGGGTTAATTATTGTGATATCCCGACTGCAACAGATAAATACTGGGAAATGTCTCTAGACTAATAGCATTTCATGCTGTTCAGCCTTATAATCTTAAAATGTCAGCAAAATCACCTGTTTTGCCATCATTTTAGACATTACGCTAGAGAATCATTCAAATACTAGCTCTAAAGTGACGTTATGCTGAGTTCAGACTGCATGATTTTAGCCCCGATTTTGACTCGGCGACAGGTTTTGAGAAATCGCCAACAAATGCGTGAAATCACAGGCACGTGAGTGACAATCACACAGTATGAACTATCAAAGACGCGATATGAGCGAATCGCCGATGAGTCGCCGACACCCGTGAGATATTTGGCATGCTAAATATCTGGAGCTGTCGGCGATTCAAATCATGCCGTGTGAAATGTGCTCTGATTGAAAATAACATCAACGATCACCTACAGCCAATGAGAGGGCAGCATTCACTACTGGGTACCTGCAGGCCAGCGGGAGGTTGGGGGAGAAGTTAAAAGCGCTCATTTTCAGTTTGTTTGGACCCAAGAAATTGAGGAAAAACTCCTGGAAATTTGGCAGGAGCACCGTGTCTGTTTGACGTGTCATCTGAGCAATACGCACAATCGTGTCAAAAAAAAAAAAAAGTTTAAGAGAAATTGCTCCCTTCAAAGCCAGGTGAGCAAAATAAGTGCATTTTCTACCCCACTAAAGGCGTCTTTCTCATTATGTAGTTAATAACAAGATATATATTACGTGACCTCGCGTTGTTTTCATGTCTTCTCACGTGTGTTTGGTTGTGAAACGTAGTTTGGACAAAGTTGTCGGCGATTCTTCCTATTTTAAAGTTATGCAGTGTGAACCACCCTGTCGCCGATACACCTTGCAGTGTAAACAAAGCACTGACCGAACGCTAGCCCAGATAGTCATGCAGTGTGAAAACGTCTGTGACACGACTACTTTGAAAATCATGCAGTCTGAACTTGGCATTAGCTGCAGATTTGATTGAATGGTGGAAGAAAGTAGTTCCTCATACAAAAGGGTTTTTAGACTCTCCGCGTTTGTTTTTCTTCTTCATATACAGTACACAATTATGCCGTCAAACTGTTGTATAAACGCAATATCACACGAGTAGCAGTGTATATCATCACTGGTGGGACACGAGCCAACACACGCCATCAGTATTATGACAACACAACCATAAATCATAAATGCGAAGAAACAATTACATCTCTGTAATTTTTCCATTATTAAATACAATTTTAACAAAGAGGAAAAAACAGGAGAACCATAAAACATATTATATTAAGTATGTCATTTTGTTTTGCAACCTTTTAGAACTAATGTACTTTCTGTCTATTACTTAAGATGTTCGGTGACCACACTCTTATTTTAATGAATGTAGTTGTTTAATAAAACTATTTTATTTAAATAAACCAAAATGTATTGTCTAAAATCACTGCAAAATGGATAAAAATATTCCTTTTCAAAGGGAGTACACTTATTTATGCTGTGCACTTTGCAGACCAATTAAGCTATCTATACTTCTCCCTTATGACTTTCTATATGTCAATTACAGCAATGCTCAGTAATTAAGAGAATTACATCTTAAAGTACACAGTATTTGCTTTCACATGTGAAAATGTAAACAAATGTACTAACCTTGTTCATCAAGCTCTGTCAAGACAGCAATTTCCTGGAAGACAAAAATAGAAGATGCGCGGTTATGTAATAATACCAACAATAGCGCCTCTTGTGGCAAGGATGAATTACAAAGTGTTTATATTACATTAAAAAATCCCATTCTACACAACAATACAACAAATCTAAATGTGGAAAGCTAATCTAAATGCAAGCGTTTGCACATTTAAAAGTGCATTCTACACAACAACACAACAAATCTACAATAAATGTAGAAAGTTAATCTAAATGCAAGCGTTTGTACATTTAAAAATTCCTTCTACACAGCAACACCACAAATCTAAATGTAGAAAGGTAGTCTAAGCGTTGGTGCTTCACTCCTGCACACTGAAACAGCTTGTCATCAGTGTGACTCAAGCAGGTGTGTGAGCTGGGATTTGCAGTGGCTCTGCAGGTGGGCTCATTCATTGCCTGAAACTGAACAGCTGTTTAAGCTTGTAGAAGTTTCACTGGACAAGGACATCTGCCTGATTGCTGAGATGATGAATAACAGCAAAGCTTTACAGGTTTCAGAGAGACTTCGCCAGATTGTGCAGATAGTGTGCTGCAGCAGAGCAGTTGTGCTGTGCTTATTACGTCCTTTTATCCAGCTGCAGACCCACACACATTTCAGGACACACAATCCAAACCACACAATCACAATCAAAGTGAACCATATAGGGTCAATGATGGATCAGTCGCAGTATTGTACGTCAAAAAATAGCTATTCTGAGAAATGTCAACATGTTTTATATGTACAAAATTGGTAACACTTTATTTTGATGGTCTCTATTGCACAATTTGTTGTCTAAAAGTTGCATTGCAACTACATTACATGTCAATTAATTCTCATATCTAGTATTATTAGACTGTCTGCTTAATTTCTGCTGATACTGCTGCTTCAACAGACATTTAACTGACTATAAGTAACTTTGCAAGTACATGTCAACTTACACTAACCCTAACCCTAACCCCAACCTAACAGTCTACTTTTAATCTAATGAGAATTAGTTAGCATGTAGATGCAATGCAACTTAAATTCATCAAAATGCATTAAAGGGACCATCAAAATAAAGTAATACCAAACCTATTTTTAAAAGATAATGGTTTAAACAGAAATATATTTTGCTGTGGTTGCTAACTCACAAGTGTGGTCTATCAAATCAGGTGTTATTTTGAACACCTCCAACATAACGTCACTTTAAACAACAGTTCCACATTGTTAATTCTGACACCATCAGCAGGGACGAAAGTAACATACGGGTCAAAAGTAACACAACAATATTTGCTATATTTTCTGGCTTAATCTTGTTTATTTTAAATATATCTATGACCTTGTTAATGCTAACAGCAAACATATTTCGTCATTTATTTTTGCAAAAAAAAAAAAAAAAATAAATAAATAATATATATATATATATATATATTAAACTGCATTTTCATTTTAAATTTCAGTTCCATCAAATGTTTCAAAAGAAATCCAACAATCTAAAATGCTAATATTTTCTATAATTTTTGATTTTTTTAATTAATTTTTCGCAATTTGCATTAATTTTATAAAACATAGAAGTCAAAATTGTGAAAACTCTAATCTGGAAGTGAAAAATAAGGCATGTCTATTAGCAGTGGGGCATAAATAAGAGTGTTACTTCCATCCCCATGGGAACTCTTGGCATTTAAACCTGATTTATTTCAAACCGAAAAACTCAGACATTTCAAACTCAAAGATGTCTTAATGCACTGAATGACCTGTAGATAGAGATGGGCAGTATTTACGATGTATTTCAAATACGTATTTCAAATACAACATAGCATTTTGTAATTTGTATTTGATAGAGTTTATGAAAATGGGTTTATATTTTGAATCAAAATACTTTAGTGTCTTGTATTTTTGTATTTTTAAAATACCGTAAAATACTTTGTCTACATGATGACATCATAAAAATGCAGCCTCAGATTGACGTTTTCTCAGTTATTTGTCTAAGCTTGAGATCAGAACAGAAAATTGATTAAGAAGGTGGTCAATGCTTGGAGTATGGATGGAAATTATGCAACACACTTAAAGAAAATAGCAGACAAATGGCAACAAAAGTCAACAATCATTGAAAATAGTATACTGTCTGCACAGTGCTAAGACCAGTAATATATAGCGCCAGTACAGTGTACAATTTGGCATCAGCATCTTTGCTTAAGAAATGAGATGGAATAACATATCAGTCCTTAAGAACAGGATGAGGAGCCTTCAGCACATGATCATTCTCAGTCTCAGTGCTGCAGGTGGAAATGCAGAGGAACTTTAGAAATATAAAACACTGTGTACTGGTGTTCACTAAGGGGGCAAACCGAGACTCTTGCAGTTTAAAAAGAACTCAAAACATCTTGGTAGAATCAGTATACTGTACAAATAACAGTAGTTTTGGATGGACTGCTGATGTGATGCCAAGAAAATAAGACAAACAACATACAAACAAGTCCTACATTCCTTCAATACTTTATTGGCTGTTTCAAATGCCAGTAGATGATCTGCAGATGCAGTGTAGAGTTAATAAAGAGATGTCAAGGTGGCACAATATACGAGACACAAATATTTAATAATACTCCACTCTATATAGACTGGTCAAAAACTCCAGACTCCTGTTACATGGCGGCACCAGGATGTATATGAAGAGTTTATTTGCAAAAACAGATAACTCCATTGTTTTAGAGATATCATGTTTTATGTACAATATGCATTGAAGAGTACAAATGCAAGAAATCTATCATATAACCAGTGAAGGACCAGCAAGAAAAAGCATGGGCCCAGCAAGAACTAGCATAAACTGTGAACCAGCATCAAAACATACCTTACAAGCATATGAAGTTTTTTTTCTGCAAGGTAAATCTACACCTTTAGAGCAGGGGTCTCCAAACCTTTCAGCCCATGACCCCCAAAAAAAACAATGCGACCATCAATATGCTCTGAGGTGGTTATACATATATAAATCTTGCATGCAACGGCGCACACACATCAATAGGTCCAAGTCTATTTTTAATTTAATTTTGGAGATCATCCTCTATGTTCAGTTGTGGCCTGTATTTATTTTTAATGTACGTGAGTGCCGTAAAAGTTTAACTTGGTGCCATAAAATCAATCTGCTGCATCTGACGCTTTAGCTGTGTCCTTTGATATAACGTGATCACCCTAGGGGTCACAACACATGCATGTTGTTGTTTTTTTAATGTAACTATTAACTATTATGTTTATCTTCTGTACTACTTTATTTATTATTATGTGGGTTATGGATAAATATGTTAATTCTAATAGTTTAATGAAATTCATTTGATTTTTGGAAATCGACCCCCCCCCCCCCTCATTATCCTGTGACCCCCCGATGAGTCCTGACCCCCACTTTAGGAACCACTGCCTTAGAGTAATGTAAAATCAGTACTTATTGTTTCACAGTGTCACAAAAACGCCGCTATATTTATGTACACATTCTAAGTAGCCACCAATGTAAAAATTATAGCCTTAATCAACCTGCCCACAGCGGAGGTTGGAGGTTGGGAATGGATAGTGTGGTCTGGATTGTGTATTGTCTGCAACTGTATATTATTGGCAGAGGCGGATTTAGTGATTTGGGGGCCCTAAGCAACTCCGAGATGGAGCCCTAAGTCCTACTTTTATTTAATTTATTTCTTTATAATAATTTATTTTGCTGTTTTTTTTATATCACTCAATCTTCTTTTCTAAGTTTTATCTTAATGTAAGCTTTACATTTTAAATAATTGAATGTCTTAAAATAAATTTACAACTAAAAATAATATATATATTATATATATATAATTTTTTTTTTTATAAATTTGACTGCTGGACTGCTCCATGATTGAGGGTGGTGGATTTGTTTTTCTCATAATATTATTATTACAAAACATTATGTTATTATAATATTATATTTTATTGTATATTAAATAATATTTAACTACGTAAAATTTGTATTTATTTGACTTTCACTATACAAAACATGCAAGAAAATGATGTTATATATAGTTTATAGGTATAATTTTTACTTCTAGATATATATTGGGGGGCCCCAGATGTCCTGGGACCCTAAGTGGCCGCTTATCTTGCTTTTTGGTTAAATCCGGCCTTGATTTTTGGTTGATTACGACACTTACGTTAATGTTGCTTATAGACTGCAGGGGGCGGTGTTTCTCTGCTCTGCCTATTTACTTACTTCTAAACATCTTTTTTTTTACATTTGTGTGAATGTGTTTTTGTCTCCTCTGAGTAGAAATGACCCTGTGTAAGCCAACAGTCACAGCTGCCCACAGGAATGTTATTTTTTCTGACATGTTTTATTCAATTAGCCCCCGTCACAGTCCCTCCACACTGATCTTGTGTTGTATGTTTCCATTCAAACAGGAGGCTTTTGGTTCAAAAACCATTTGCGCACCTCGACACAGGCTTTTGTGTTCGGAAGCTTCGTGGAAATTGCTTATTTTCTTTTTAAATGCACCTGCATTTTCATTCAATCTGGAGATCTCACAATCATTCTTGGACGTTCAATCTCTGCCTCATTATTTCAGAAAAATAGGTTTCAAATTCCGTTGGGGTTAAGGGGGCAAGTGTGTCTATCGGATGGAAATCTAAATGCATTTCTTGCCTGTTCTACTATAGAAAAATTTAAATGTAAATAAAACTCAAAGCCCTCTTTCTCCTTTTCAGCATCCTGTCATCTTCCCAGCTCTCCTTCTCTCTCTGGGCTCCTTCAAGGGTCTCTTCACACGCTCACCGCTCTCCTCTTGCTGTGCTGTTTAACCAGCCATGCCAACGGCTGCAAATTGAGGGTGTTATTTGGTGTTTGGAGCCGTCATATTGTTCAAAGAGCCACCACTTTTCTTCCTTTGTGAAACAATGATGGATGCACTGGGATGAATGAGAGGCAGAAAATATCAAGAGAGGATGTGGAAAGATGTGAAGATTGGGTTAAGGTGTAAGAGATGTTTTATTCATTAGTATCTACAGTATTGTATTTATACAGTACTGTATATTTTTCGTTTGGTTAACCTGAAAATATTCCTATCAAAATCTAATTTGATTTACATAACTTAAATTATTTTAAAAAACGGCAGATTATTATTAATCTGAACCAATGCTAAGGGCTTAATTCGATTTATATTACTATAATATACAATATTATTAAATATCATATATATTACATTTAACATGTTTACTTAACCGAAAAATCAACATTTTCTTCATTAAGTTAAAAAGTTTTTGTGAGCAATACTGCAAGTTAACCCAAAAAAAGCTTCTGCCAATTTGTTACTTTAAGTTGAGTTAATCTCAGACCTCCTCACCTGAAAAAAATAAAGGTTGCAGTATTTCTAACTCTAACAACAACGACAAAATAACAGTAACATCAATAATAACATTAATGTCATCATTAACAACAACAAAATATTACTGTAGTAATGCTGGGGGGGGGGGGGGGGGGGGGGGGGGGGGGGCTTTTAATGTGGGCTTAATTTGAGCATCCATATTGCAATGTGTGCATCCGCAATAGTCATTATATAGTAACACAGTTCAAAACACATGAGATTTGTTGACATACTTCAGAGTTTAACCATAATGGAGCAAAAGTTGATCATTTGCACTTTTTAAGCCCTAAGAGAGTTTAAAGCATTCAGACATAAGCAATTTTACCATTTGTAACTTTTGGAGAATATTTTTTTAACTGTTTAAACAGTAAAGTTTCTGCAGTGTTATTTTATATTAGATTTTTTTTCTTCAATTTTTATACCCGAATACAATTCGACTAGCCTGAAAACCATACTGTTTATTTCACTTTTATGTTTGCTCTATTGCATTAAGCTATACTTGTAATTTGTTTAATACATTCCGTGCATGATTTGTTCCTCTAAAGCAGAGATGCCCAAAGTAGGGGCCGTGGGCCAAAGTTGGCCCATTGTAACCTTTGATTTGGCCCGCCATGGAGAGGGAATGATGGAGAGGGTTGGGGCGATTGCCTTTAACACAGAGAGATTGTCATTAATATGATGTAAACTTTTTTGCTACAAAAAAAGCAAACTGTACAAAAATACTGTATTAGTTAATATAAAGCATTGTTTTCTAGTCATTTTTAAAATATTATTAAATAAATTAGAAAATGGCAACAATATTTACCTCCGGCCCACTAGCGTCATTCAAGTTTGGTTTTTGGCCCTTCATAAAATAAAATTTGGGCATTCCTGCCCTAAAGAAGCATGCCAATCAATATAAAATTAATCAATTGTTTCCAAATAGAGAGATTCAAATCATCTAGTAAAATTGTATGTATATTGCAGAAATACAAAATATTGCACTGTCAGATTTTTCCAATATCATGCACATAATAACATTGATATTTCAAAAAAACAATACAACAACAATAATAGTAATAACAAATAATAATTACAAATAAAATAAATAAATAATAATTATTATTGTCCTTCACAGCAAGGCTGCATTTATTTGATCAAACTCAAAACAATCTTCAGTTTCACATGATCCTTCATTGTAATACTTAAATATAATCCGATCTAATGCTAAGGGTATCCTTATATCTATGTTTTGTATTGGGAGTACATTTATAAAGTTAATTAAACAACTACTATTAGCCTCCATTATGAATATCGGGACCATGCGCAATCTCTGTATGCACATGTTTAAGAAGCAAACAGGTAAATGTATGGGCTTGAGAATAAGCTAACCAATGGTGCGATTGTGGGCTGGGTCATCTGTTTATTCAACCAATAGCGCATGGGGGAGGATTCGGGGAACTTGTTTGAAATGCTTTTTTTTACTCGGCTCCATTTAGAGGCGCTACTGGTGCTGAGGCTGCCCCAGGTCTTGTTTGATTCAGCACCATGGACAGCTGCCTTCAAATTACAGTTGCAGCTCACATACTGAATATGCCATTATAAAACTGAACTCTGCTCAGCCTGACCCTGAAATACACACTACTGCACAAAACTAACACGCATTACATGCAGAGAGTAGACAAGAGAAGTGGAGATGGACAATTCTTTGACTGGCTCGCAAAGCATATTTGGATTTCACTTAATTACTTTATCGGTAATAAAGTTTACTTAAAATAAAATAAAATAATTACTTGATCAAAAACAGCATCTCTATTTCACACTTTGTTCTGAAAGCACAAATCATGCTAATCTATTTGTACGATATAAATACTGTCATAACACTAGAGTACGATTTTGACAAGTACACGTCTCAAATGCATTTCGCATTTGATTTTCATTTGATTTCTTCCATTAAATTAAAACGAATTGTTCCGTGTACTATTCATGCAACTCAGCGCTTTTTTATTTGGGTGAACGAGGAGAGATTCCCATCAGCCTGTCTGAATATCTCCATGTTTAATTAAATGTGATTTGACAGAGAGAGAGAGAGAGAGAGAGAGAGAGAGAGAGAGAGAGAGAGAGAGAGAGAGAGAGAGAGAGAGAGAGAGCGCACAGCCCACTGGCTCAAAGAGAGGATGCAGCAGCAGAGATAGAGAAGCAGGGCTGAGGATGGAGGATAGAGAGATGAAGAGAGAGAAGAGAGATTCACAACACTCTCTCCATTGATCAGAGCAGGTGCTGGACTTTCATCCACATCTCACTGATGTCCGAGGAAAAATGGCTGTGCGGTAGGACTCGATGAGCTCCAGCATCTGACCGAACGAACTTCAGATTCTCTTCCAGTTTCAAGCTCATCGATCAGCGGCTTTTTCACTCTGCCCCAAGCTTTTTCGCGGGATCTTTGCGGCATTTCCCGCCTTTAAATCAGCGTGAGCTGCAGCGCATGAACGGAGACTGATGATGATGCATATGAAACACATCCGATCGGGCATATAATGGGCATCGAGGACGCGGGCATGAGGAACGGACGGGCTCTGTCCAATCAGTGGGCCGACAGCGTGGTGGTCCGACCCCGGACTACCGAGCAGCACATCACGGTGCACAAGAGACTGGTGCTGGGCTTCGCCATCTCCATCCTCACCCTCATCATCGTCACGGCCATCGCCATCACGCTCAGCGTCAGCTTCGAGAGATGCGCCGCGGAGAGCAGCGGTGCTCTGGCCGCCAACGGCTCCAGCAACAGTAAGTGGAAACAGTCCCGGGACGGGAACATCAGTCACAGAGACTCAGAGGACGGCCAGCAGCCCTGGAGACACCTGCGCTTGCCGGCCACCCTGCGGCCGCGCCACTACGACCTCCGCCTGACCGTGCACATGGAGAACTTTAGCTTCTCCGGCGAGGTGAACATCGAGTTTGAGTGCGTCAACTCCACCAAGCTGATCGTGCTGCACTCGGACCGGTTGGAGCTGGACAAAGTGCTGGTGTTTTCGGACAGTAGGAAAGCGGGCGCCATGCGGATCCAGCGCCGCTTCCACTATCAGCCCAAACAGGTGTATGTGATCGCGCTGCACAGAGAGATGAAGCCCCTCAGAACATACAAGATCAACATCACCTTCACCGCGCACATCGAGCACGAGCTGCTGGGCTTCTTCCGCAGCTCCTACATGCTCAATGGAGAAAGAAGGTAAAGCTGTTTACCGTGTCACTTTTAAAGTCTTTCATATGCTGATTAGGTGTCAACAGTTATCATGGGAACGACAAATGCTGATGCAGACTGCAAGTTAGCTCAACTCAACTCACCTAACTTAACTTGGGTAAAATAAGTGCACAATAATGCTTCACACAGCAGTTAAAGCTTAGAAATATTCAAATAGCGGAAATCATTAGCTGTTTTGTTAGAACCAATCCTAAATATTATCTACAGTTTGAGAGAGAAACTAACTTTTAAGTTTATGTTTATTTAAATTTCCAGGATATTTAAATTGTGAGGATTCGTGATTCTTATTTATTGCATTCTTGACATGTTTTGGACAAAATAGTGCAAGTCAGGTTTTTGGCTGCTGAAGTAAAATCCAGGTTATAGTTGAGCTTAGACATGCACTCCTCTAATACTACTCTTCGCATGTGATTTTCCTATCTCTGCCTGCGACGGTAACTATTCGTGATTATTGTTCATGGAGGTCAGAGGTCACAGAGATCTAAATGAACACTAGTTAAACCTCCCTGTCACATCAGTGTCTGATGATACATTTAAAAAATCCTTTACTGACGGACATTGAGACCAAGTCATAAAAATTCACACATTTACATCAGGGTAACCTTAAATGAATCATTCATATTCATGCAGCTACAGTACTGTTATTCGGTTAAATAAACAGTGATATATACAGATTAAGCCAACAAACTGATTATTAGACAATTTTAATGTTTGAAAATCATCTGTTCACCTCTTATATTCATACGTAACTCTTTCAGATGAGCGTTTGATTACCACAAGCATATAATCTTATAGTTTTGCTGTCAATTTCAGCCTCATATATCCAGTTATTTCAGGTCAGCAGCACTGAATATCAGCTTCTTGCTCCTGTTTTCCGGCTTCTGACTCTTCGTCCTCTGAGGGAAACTGGCTGATATTTGAATCTTTGCCCCAGGTTTTCCTGTATTTGAGACATGTTTAAGCTTTGTTTTACCCTGAAGGGTTCGCTTTCATGGATACACTTCTGTCCATCTACTAGTTTCCTTTCTGCGTTTGCAGAAACTGCTGAAGCTTCAGTCTCAGCTGTAAACACAGCATGTTCCGGGTTCACAGAAAAGATTCTTCATCAAAAGCTTTTTTTTCCAGAGCAGGCTGAGGTCTTGATATTAAGAGCGTCTCTGAAATAAATTCAGCATGTTTATGTTGAGACAGCATCTCTCAGCTCCACGGGCTCTGAAGATCATCTAGTTTACTGTAATCGGCTCCTGCTGTCTGCTCGTATTTCCTGAACACCATGAACGGCAGGATCTCGCCGGATTGAGAAAATACCTGTGTTTATGTAGTTAGACGTGGGCGCTGGAGCATCAATCCCACATCTGATGGTCTGCTTTATCCTGACTTTTAACAGAACTGTTGTCTCACACATGAACAGGCAGAAAACATCTCCACCATGCTCAAACACCTCCACGTGTGTCACTGAAATGGTCTTTCAGTCTGACGTCCCTGTAGATTCTCCTCCAGTGTGTCTGCTTGTCTGATTCCTTCTCACCCCCTGCCTGTGTCCTCACTGGGATTTTTAAATAGTGTACAGAAGTTTAAATGGTACTAGTATCTATAGATAGAGGAGATGTAAACAGATGGGACATTGTCATTATAGATTATTAGTGCATGAATGGCTGCTGATGAGAATAAAAAAGCCCTGACAGAAAAGCAGGAGCGAACAGAACGCTCTGCTGGTCAAGCTGTGGGTGGTGACGGCGAAATCCACCGGGAAGGTTTGATGAAAGTTTTAAAGACTACATTGATTCAATAAGTTAAATTGTTCACTGACATCTACTGTACATAGTAGGTACTGTATGTGGTTTAGGTGAGTTCAAAAGTAATCCAGCATTGGCTTTTATATGCTCATAAATAACAATACGAATTACCAGTAGAATGAGAAACTTGATTTTGACCATATTTGAAAACATCATGATTATTAATGAGCTCTGCTTACTGCTTATTACACGTGGAATATAATCATAATCTTTTGATAAAAAATCTTTTAACAAATTGAGTAGATGCCTTGGTTAATCCTAGTGGTAGCGAGGTTTATTTTTGCTGCTTATTTTACACCACCAGAGTAACTTATTTTACTGCTGAGTGGTGTTGTGGATGAAATATAGCCTAAATTATAATTATACCTGACAAAAGGGACCAACAGAGATGTATTTAGAATTTTAGAAAGTTGTGTCGCCTATCCAAGTTTTAGGAATAACCAATAATAACTTGACTTCTAGTAGATCATTTGGCCTCAAAAGTGGCTTATATGAAAGGCAAAGGCCTCCAGATTACACTTGTTTTACCAAAATGAAATATGATCATGCCTTAATTTTTAATTATTTAATTAGGACAGTGAGGTCTGACTTTGCTTAGACAAAACTCTTGTCACTTGAAAGAAATAATGTACAGTATAGAATATAAAGTCATGGTGCAGTGGAAAAAATAATTAATAGTGTGTATGACTCCTAAGAGCTTGGAGGAATGCATCCATACATCCCTGCAATGACTCAAATAACTTAATAATCATCAGGAATGGCAAAGAAAGCGTTCTTGCAGGACTCCCAGAGTTCATCAAGATTCTTTGGATTCATCTTCAATGTCTCCTCCTTCATCTTACCCCAGACATGCTCAATATTGTTCATATCTGGTGACTGGGCTGTCCAATCCTGGAGCACCTTGACTTTCTTTGCTTTCAGGAACTTTGACGTGGAGGCTGAAGTATGAGAAGAAACGCTATCCTGCTGAAGAATTTACCCTGTCCTGTGGTTTATAATGTAATGGGCAGCACAAATGTCTTGATACCTCAGGCTGTCGATGCTGCCATCCACTCTGCAGATCTCTTGCACGCCCCCATACTGAATTTAACCCCAAACCATGATTTTTCTTCCACCGAATCTTGAG
Organism: Danio kyathit; assembly: GCA_903798195.1. NCBI lineage: Eukaryota > Metazoa > Chordata > Actinopteri > Cypriniformes > Danionidae > Danio > Danio kyathit. The sequence goes on along the minus strand of LR812522.1, from coordinate 28,520,854 downwards.
TCCATGTGGGTTCCAATAGGTCTTCTGCAGTATTTGTGATGATTGGGATGCAGTTCAAAAGATGATTCATCTGAAAAGTCTACCTTCTGCCACTTTTCCTAATGATCAACTAGAAGTCAAGTTATTATTTGTTGCTCTGACAACTGGAGTCGACGACAAGACTTTTGTCAGGTAGTGTATATAAAATAATTAAAACAACTACATCAAACACTTAAACTCAGCAGTCTACATGTGATTGTTGCCTCATTACAAACATATGCAGCAAATTTCACAAGCTAACAAAAGATACATTTAAACAGATCTTAAGCCTTATCGGGGTGGCTCTGAATAAATGTATAATCCGTATATCCTGCATTTTGCGTTCTGATGTGATGTGAAGAGATGGCCGGCTGAGAACTGCTCTTTAAAAGCCATGGAATACCGGATGCCACATCTATTAGAATTCTATACATTACTTACAGTTAAGGCTGTGACCACGTTCTTTTAAAGACGAGCATGGGCGGGGCTGAGAGCCATGGTAAAGCAGCAAGCCTGTTGTGTTTATAAGTGTCATGTCCCTTGGAGGAGCTCCATATGGAGACTTTTGTTTTGTGTTTACCTTATGATTAAAGTTGTTGCACGTCCTCAAGCTCCTGCCTCTAAATGAGCGATTTTTAGCTTCTTGTCCATTACTGTAGCATTCCAAAAAAACAAAACCCTTGTGAAGAAACTCTACACAGAGGAACATAAAACCCACTGCCAGCTAGCGTTTCGGAAGTGTTATTGCAGAGCACACAAACAGCACATAGAAGTATAAATGCACAGCATCGTGCAAGGCATCCGCCGTGGGTCAAGGTAATCACTCGATGCAGAAGTATAAATCAGCCTCTAAAGATATATACTTATGAAAAGATCTTATAGCTGATCTATACTTTGCAGCCACATCTGATTTCTGGTCAAGTAGGATGATAGACCCATTCTTAAGCTTTACTTTGCACTACATTGTCGATGATTGGCAGCTGCGCCAGAGATACCTTGAGACTGCATATTTTCCATTACAGTAAAGTTAGTTTTTCCATTAAAATATTTGTTTACAGAAGATGCAATAAATGCACTGTTTAAAATATTATTTACAGGATATGCAAGAGGTATTTTATTTAGAGGAGAAACTGCTTATTTTCTGCTTATAATATGAAAAACATTGAAAATACTTTATTTTGTTTACTATATTTTTGAATTTGTCACTTTTTTAAAAGAAAAGTTGGTTTTAGGCAATGTGTGTATTGATTTCAGTTTTTCAGCGCTGATGTTCTATAAATAATCATAGATAGTAGATAGTAGTGTGTGTTTCCTTCATTCAAAAATCTCTCACTTGTAATATGTGGGGATACTTACTGTTTAAAACTTGTCAGTAAACTATGAGGGGGAAAAATAAATAAATAAATAAAATATTCGTTCATTAATCGTAATCGAGTTAAAATTTTCAATTAAACAAGATTTTGATTTTAGGCCATATCGCCCAGCTTTACTTACAGTCAAAATCAAAAAGTATTTACACAAAGAGATATATTTTTTCATGTTAAATTCCTATTTTTCATTTTAGTAATGGATGCAGGACATTATATAATTCATTCATGTAAGTAATGGCATAAAAATGTCAAGTAAAATGTTTGCTTTAAACACCTAAAAACCAACTGCAACAAGTGTGAGAAAATAGTTCAGCTTTGATGAATCTGGTTGACAGCAGAGACTTCAGGCTGCCACTGAGGCTCAGGGTGAACCAACAAAGCATTGATAGTCATGTAAACATTGTCTTACTAACAGTTGTCTGATAGCAATCCATTACAAACTGTACCTTTCTATCATTCAAGGTTATCTGACTTAATCAAGATTAATTTGTTCTGGCACAGATAAACTGTGAAGTGTCATATTTTATTTCCATTTTATTTCTAAACTATATTAAATATTAAGGCTGTGTATTGGCAAGGGCCTCACGATACGATACATATTGCGATACATGGGTCACGAAACAATATCGCGATACAATAAATATTGTGATATATTGCAATAGTTTGTATTAGTATGTGTGTCACATTATATTGACAACTTGATAAAGTCGGCAGACAAATTAAAATTCCAATTTATTTCCCATCCATTCCAATTCATCAAAACTGCACAGTGTGATTGAACAGAGAATTATGTATATTGCAAAGCTTACAAATGGCATTTGATTTTTGTCTAATTCAGTACTGCCTGGTATAGCGTTTAGGGTTGGGCTACGTTGACCAATTTGGCATCGTACGATGTCTAATGTGAAACATGGCGATAGACCATGGCATCGTCGTCATAGGGGGAGGTGAATTAATTGTTTATGAATAATTAATAAATTCATAACTAATTAATTATTTGTAGCCTACCTTTTCAACTACCTGACCCGCATGGCCTTTGTTTTACTCATAACCAAATCATAAATAAATAAATAAATAAATAAAGATAAGTTACACACAAATGACCACCTGTCAATCACTTTTTTTTTTCTGAGGGACTCTGGCATGACTAGGCAGAGTGAACTGTGCCGTTATGGCGTCCACACACTTGCTTGGTAAAAAAGGTGCACAAACAACAGGAACCAACCAACGGTGTCTGAGGTTTTTACTAAAATTACTAAGTACAAGCGTGAAAGTGAAAGATTGAAGCAGTGTACTGATGCTGTGACACGTTACCTGAGAGAATCAAAAGACAGAAGAGTCGTTAGATAAAGACAAGATTAATTAAATATCACGTTTAACAACTAACTTATAGTGAGATGCGATCCAGCGGTACATCCTTGATAAACTATCCGTATCGATGACTGTATAAAATATACAGTCCGTACACTGTTCTCTGGAGCTCAGATGAGCGCATGACAGTGTGTGTGTGTGTGTGTGTGGCTGTGTCTGTGTGTGGTCACGTGATGTGCGTTTTCAGCAGACGGAGGGCTGTTCAGAAATGCTTGGTGAAACGCCAGTTTGGATGTGGATCATTTTCGTTCTAAAATGCCATTTTAAAACTAAGCTGTATCAGTGTAAACGGGGCCTGAGTGTGTGTTTTTCACGAGCAGGTTTGCAACAGGGGCAGTGCGGATGATCGGTGATGACGCCTCAGCATCATGATGTCTATAGGCATCGTCTATCGACCCAACCCTAATAGCGTTAAAACCAAAGTGCAGCCACACGTCAGCTCTAAAAGCTGGAGGCACCTTTATATTTTATGCCATGCTCACTCTTGCTCACTTCTGATACCGTACTACTTGGCGTTTTGTTGATCGCGAGTTAGCGACATCTACAGGAGCGGAGGAGGAGGTCATTTGGCACAACTTGAATCGATACTTAAGGTTGGACTATCGATACACTATCGTAAAAGAAATTATCGCGATAGTTAGATGTATCGATATTTTTGCACAGCCCTATTAAATAAACTGTGAAAATGTGAGACATGTTGAAAGTATATACTTTTTTGTTTGGCTATATAACAGAATATTTCCTTGGATGTTTGTAGATCACTTAACTCTGATTGCGATGGCCTGAATGTGAATATTTATTGTGTAACATTTCACTTAAAAGACAGCAATGCAACTACATGCAAGACCAGATTGACAGCTATTCTTGTCATTAAAAATGGCTCATTTGTTTGTGTTTCAGATGTCACAATGCAGATATCAATTAAAAAACATTATTTCAGTCTAGTAAATATGGTGTGATTTATGATATGTCGACATCTAATGTAATTTAGTCGCTGTGGTGAAATAATTTTGTCCGTCTTCACACCAGGAAGCTCATTAGTGTGATAAAAATGCACAGCGATGAGTCCAGCGATGGCAGTCTGAGCTCATTTGCATTCAGGAAAGTCATGTGACATCCAGTTTAATGAAGTTGAGGTGAAATGACTTTTCACCGCAGAATCTTAGAATAGTTCAATCACACATATATATATTCTAGAAATTTCTCTCATCTCACCTTTCTTTTCTCTGCAGGTTTCTGGCGGTGACGCAGTTTTCTCCGACTCACGCTAGAAAGGCCTTCCCGTGTTTTGATGAGCCCATCTATAAAGCCACTTTCAGAGTGAGTCTGAAACACGAGAGCTCGTATCAGTCGCTGTCTAACATGCCAGTGGAGGCCACCACGTCTGATGAGGACGGATGGGTGACCAACCATTTCTCCAGGACGCCCCGCATGTCCACGTATTACCTGGCCTGGGCCGTCTGTAACTTCACCTACAAAGAAGCAGTCGCAGACAATGGAGTCGTGGTGAGTCAGTTTAATTCCTCAAAACTCAGTTAGAAACAGCTGACTGAGATTTTATTCTTCCAGAATGCTTCACTAAAAACTAGTGAGCAGCATTTTAAGGATTCACAAAAATGCTATTTTGGGGTTTCTGCCTGGATTTTGCCTACCCAAATTAAAAAGCTTCCCGAATCCACAGAGGTGTAAATGTAAAAGTCATTTTAAAAGAAAATAAAACACTGTTGAAAGTGATTAAACTAATTGCATATGTTATGTTATAATAAACCCCTCCAAAAAGAGGCGTTTTTTTTGTAAACTCAAATTTGAAAGTGTACCTTTTAGGTTCTGTGTGGTCTAGGTTGCTATAATTAATTGTGTTGGTTCCTGCACATTTCAGTAGTTATAGGAAAAAAGAAAAATGTCTCTATCATAATCTATGCAAAAGTTATTCTATTCAAATTGATGAGAGAATGGAACCACTTTTGGGGTACTGGGTCAGTACGGACCTTTAAAATGTAAAGAATGCGGAAGTAAATGACGTCACAGACCTGGTACCTTGTCCCGGAGTTTAGGAGGTTAAAAGAGTATATAGTTACTAGTTACTTCTCACAAATAGTAACCGAGTTAGTAACTGAGTTTCATAATTCTAAAAGTAACTAATTACCAGGGAAAGTAACTATTGTGTTACTTTAAAATAAAATTGAATGTGTCAAATGACTATAAAGTAAATATAAATCATTGTACAATAATACACACTATTATAATGTTGTTGTGGGACAATGTGAGACATCCATCAAATTTAACATGTCATTATAAATATTATCATTATTATAGTTGCACAATGAAACACGTTAGATGGTTTGGAACAGGGGTGTCCTGGAGGGCTGCTGTTCTGGAGAGTTTAGCTCCAACCTTAATCAAACATACCAGCTAATCAAGCTCTTTCTAGGTATACTAGAAACTTCCAGGCAGGTGTGTTGAAGGAAGTTGGAGCTAAACTATGCAGGACACCGGCCCTCCAGGACCAAGTTTGGACACCCCTGGTTTAGACCTTTAAGTATTTATTGCACAGACCACAACTCACAAGATTTGTCAACAGACAAGTCTAAATATATAATAAACAGGTAGCAGAGCTCGCATTATAACCTGCTTTTTTAACCACTATTTTTGTGGCGACATTTGAGGACTTGAGGTGCTTCATAAGTTGCATAAGTTGCACGATACGTAAACATTCTTGTCTTTCACCTCAACGAGGGAAAAGTAGTGCTTATATTTCCAGTTTGCAAAAGCTACCTTTGAACTTGTTGGTAGGTATATGGGACGATAACCGTTTTCAAGGTATACCACAGTTTGGAAAAGTAAAGGTATTAAAACTGCCAATAATTTCTGTTATATCGTACCTATGGTATATTTTTTTTATATTTATAATTTTTTTTTTTTAGGACAACAGTATCTCCAGCAGAAAAGATATCCAAAAATGCCTTTTTAAATTGTAAAGAAATCTGTGTCTTTGAAACTAATGAAAACAGCAAAAGTCAATGATTCATTTGAATTATTTAGCCTGACATGTTTACTGCTCCAAAAGAGTTTAAAATGTTTCTCAACATAAAATATATTGTGTTCAAAGGAGGAAAAAGTTTTTGTTTTTTACTCAGACATTTAAAACATATATTTATATTTTACATTTAGAATATATTTTAGGGCAGTAATCACAACACCGTAAAACCGTAAAACTGTGATATTTTTATCCTAGGTTATCAAACCGTCAGAATCTTATACCGGCCCATGCCTACTTGTTGGATCTGCCATCGATCTGACTCCTGGTCACTGGTGTGTGCGACTGACTGTGCGTGTGCTTGTGCACTACTCTGCCTCAGATTGGCAAACAATGGAAATGTACTCTATCTAAGCCAATCATCATCACATTCTCAGTTACACCACGTTCACAGACACACCAATCATCATCCAGAGCATATACAGGAATCAGAGAATGAAATTCAATACCTTTTAGGTCCTTTTTTAAGACTCTTTCCATACATTCTAAGACCTCATCGGCAACACTTTAACTTACAGTATATTTATTAAATACTGATTGTAAACTAATACATTATTCATATACTGAATAAAAATGCTAATCTGGCAGGTGGCACCTATAGAACAGCAGGAATAACAGTGCCTCCCTGGTTATTGCAGTAAACAAAGCAGCGGGATGACAAATCTAGCAGGATTTTATCAATTTCCAAAAAAACTACACAACATCCCAATATTCAAAGATTAAATTTAGGCAAAATTTAGCATACTGATATAAAATGTAATACATTTTAATAGCATTTAAGACTTTTTAATACTTTTCAAGGGCCTTCAATTTCTCTAAATGGATTGATGAACTTTTAATACTTTTTAAGACACCGCGGACTCCTTGTCATCACTGGTTGGTTATGTGTCCTGCCCTAGCCCCGAACACACACACATACACACATCCCCAGAAAGAGAGGTCCTATGGCTGAGAGACCCACTGCTCGCATAAAAAACGATTCAGTGTTCTCAATTATACTTACGCGCATTTTATTGTGTCAGTAACGGTAACGGCATTGTAATGGGGTAAACAGTAATTCATTTAATTACTCAATACTGAAAAAAGCATCACAGTTAGTAACGCTGTTTATTTATAGCGATATTATTCCTATCGTTAATCAACAGTCATCAAAGAATCCTGCAAAAAAAATCAATTGATCAATCATTCAATCAATCAATCAATCAATGTTTTCAACAGACAATGAAACAGAAATAACAATAGACAATAAAACTGTTAATTAGCATATTACAATAATCTGTGAAGGATTATGTGACACTGACGCCTGAAGTACTGGTGCTAAAATTCAGTTCTATCTATCAGAAAATAACATCTTGTAATGTAATGTAATGTAATGTAATGTAATGTAATGTAATGTAATGTATCTTAACATTCATTAAACAGAACAAGTCTTGGTAAGACTTTATTTAGATGGTTCTTATTGCACATTTTGTTAACAAAGTTGCATTGCAACTACATGCCAATTACTTCTCATTTGAGTATTAGTAGATTGTCTGCTTAATATCTGTTGATACTGCTCCTTTAACACATTTAACTGACTATCAGTAACTTGGCAAGTACAGTTGCAATCAGAATTATTCAACCCCCTGATTTATTAGCCCCCCTGTTTATTTTTTTCCCCAATTTCTGTTTACCGGAGAGAAAATTTTTTCAACACATTTCTAAACATACTAGTTTTAATAACTCATCTCTAATAACTGATTTATTTTATCTTTGCCATGATGACAGTAAATAATATTTTACTAGATATTTTTTAAGACACTTCTATACAGCTTAAAGTGACATTTAAAGGCTTAACTAGGTTAATTAGGTTAACTAGGCAGGTTAGGGTAATTAGGCAAGTTATTGTATAACGATGGTTTGTTCTGTAGACTATTGAAAAAATATATAGCTTAAAGGGGCTAATAATTTTGACCTTAAAATGGGTTTTAAAAAATTTAAAACTGCTTTTATTCTAGCCGAAATGAAACTAATAAGACTTTCCCCAGAAGAAAAAAATATTATCAGACATACTGTGAAAATTTCCTTGTTCTGTTAAACATCATTTGGAAAATATTTAAAAAAGAAAAAAAAATTCAAAGGGGGTTCAATAATTCTGATTGCAACTGTACATGTTAACTTACACTAACTCTAACCCTGAGCTGACGGTCTACTTATAATCTAATGAGAATTAGTTGGCATGTAGATGCAATGTAACTTCAATTCAACAAAATGCGTTAAAGGGACCATCAAAATAAAGTGATAACCAGTTTGTAATCGTATTCTGCGGTATTACTGTTTGACTTTATTTTTCATCAAAGAAATGCAGCCTTACAAAGACCTAAAAATCGTCCATTCCCCAAATTTAATATTAAGCATATTGTTTATTTTTAAGTTTTATTATACTTAATAAATCTGAAAAGTGTTTGCAATCTAATTATAAATACACTGCTTTTACCAGTATTTCTGTGTGCTGTGTATTTAATGCTCATTGACATTCTGAATCACTTTAATAGCAATATGCTAATCAGAGTTTATTGTTTTCAGTTGTAAATTGAATCTCATAGTATTGTTCATATACTGCATTTGCAGTTTACAGTATGTCAAGTTTTCCAATCTGTGACCTTAGAAAGTAGAAGAAAGACTGCAAGTTTTGGAACAAGGCTATTTATTATCTTGCTTACTGTCAGTACGCTTATAAAGTTTATATAAAACATAAACTAACGCACAAACTACTGATCAAACATTTTTAAAAAGTAAAATTTTTAAAAATTCTCCTCTGCTCACCAAGCCTGGACTTATTTGATCCAAAGTACAGCAAAAACAGTGCAATTTTGAAACATTTGTACTATTTAAAATATCTATTTTTGGAATATATTATAAAATTACATTTTGTTTAATCTTGTGATTTTAAAGCAGAGGCGACGCAGTGGAGCAGCAGGTAGTGCTGTCGCCTCACAGCGAGAAGGTCGGCTGGGTCAGTTGGCATTTCTGTTTGGAGTTTGCATGTTCTCCCCGCGTTCGCGTGGGTTTCCCCCGGGTGCTCGGGTTTCCCCCACAAGTCCAAAAACATGTACAGGTGAGGTGAATTGGGGAAGCTAAAATTGACCATAGTGTATGAGTGTGTGTGAATGTGCGTATGTTTACCAATGATGGGTTGCGGCTGAAATATGCTGTATAAGTTGCCGGTTTATTCCGCTGTGGCGACCCCGGATTAATAAAGGGACTAAGCCGAAAAAAATTATTGAATTAATTTTAAAGCAGATTTTTTTGAATAACTCCTGTCGCATGGTCCTCCAGAAATCCTTCTAATATTCTGATTGTTCCTTAGAAAACTATTATTATTATGCTGAAAACAACTGAGTCAATTGTTTTTCCAGATTTCTTTGACAAACATTTCAGATGAACAGCATTTATCTGAAATTGAAATCTTCTGTGACATTGTAAATGTCTTTAACATCACTTTTGATCAATTTAAAGCATCCTTGCTGAACAAAAGTATTAACCCCCTCCCTTCATTTAGTATCTAAAAAAAGATACTAACTCCAAGCTTTTGAAAGGTATAGTGCAGTGTTTCTCAGCCTAGTTCCTTAAGGACCAACAGCTCTGAATATTTTCCATGTCTCCTTAACCAAACACACCTGATTCAGATCATCAGCTCATTAGCAGAGACTGAAAGACCTGTAATGGGTGTGACAGACAAAGGAGACATCCAAAGTATTCAGTGTTGGTGGTCATCCAGGATCATGGCTGAGAAACACTGGTAGTGTATAATGTTAGAAAAGCTTTTTATTTCATATAAATGCTGATCTTTGGACCTTTCTATTCCTCAAGAAACCTTGAAAAATGACTCAACTGCTAATAATAATAATTAGGGATGTCCCGATCAGGTTTTTTTGCCCTCGAGTCTGAGTCCGAGTCATTTGATTTTGAGTATCTACCGATACCCAAACCCGGTCCGATACTTCTATAATACATAAAAAAAATAATAAAGAAGAGCGAAGAAACAGATCCAAGATGTTCCTCATTGTTTATTTAATTCACCTTATTTTAACATTCAACAACTCTGTTAACAAACAGAGCACTTCTGTGAGGTAGCTTGAATCGATCAAGTAATAAATAACATAAATTCTTCACTTTTGGACTTTAGCGCAACAGTAAATATATAAACAAAATATAATACAAAAACTAATAGCACCTCAACTTAAAATACCTGGCAGGCACGTAAACAAAAAATAAAAATAAAAGTGCCACAGTGTTTGCAAAGCCAGCAGTGTGCTTTTAGGAACTGCACTCCACTCTTACTGTCATCACAGTAGTAAGTTTCACAGAAGGAAATGTATGTTTTACATAATGAAAAGTAACATCTCTACCTTGTCAGGTTTGAGCCTGTTTCTGTTCTCATCAAGGACATTTGCAACGGCACTAAAAAATCTCATCAACTTTATAATACCTCCAGACCGCAGACATATATACTGTGTATATATATATATATATATATATATATATATATATATATATATACTGTATATTTTATTTATATATATATACACACACACACACACACACACACACACACACACACACACACACACACACACACACACACACACACGAGTCGAGATCAGGAGGTAACGTCAGATTCTGATCAAGTCTGAAACCGCGTAATCGGGCCCGATTTGCAATCACGGTATTGGATCTGGACAACCCTAATAATAATAATAATAATAATAATAATAATAATAATAATAATAATAATAATAATAATAATAATAATAATAATAGCATATCAGAATGCTTTCTGAAGGATCATGTGAGTGGAGTAATTATCCTGCAAATTCATCAACAAATAAATTGCAGTTTGAAATATATTTAAATAAAACAGTTATTTTAAATAGTAAAAATGGTAAAATATTTACAAATTTAACTGTTTTTGCAGTAAGCAGAAGATAAAAAACAACTTTGTTTACTATAACTTTTGACCGGTAGTGCATAGTCGATACATAATGGTTACACAATGATTATATAATGTTAATGGTCAGCCCCATTAAAATTAGTCCAGTGGCCACAAAGTCATGCCTTAAAAGGCCTATAGTCACATGTGCAACTGGTGTCCACTTATATATGCTGATGTCCAGGATTGGGTTCATGACAAAGTCATCCATGTTTTAAATGTCATATGAGAACATGCTTGAGGTGAACTTTAGACATTAAGAAGCAGCTCCACTGTATCACTTTCATTACAAGCACTTAAATGTTTTTATTTTGGACCCTGGATCTCAGCAGAGACGTGCTGTTTGTTACTGATCTCCCGTTCACTCAGAGTCCTGTAGTCATATTAGACACTTCCTGACGGCTTCCTCAGAGTCTCCTGCTGTTTGCCCTTGCTCAGCCTCCTCCTCATATTAGTGTAATTAATCTCTCTCCTTCAGCATGACCGCGCTCTCCTTTCTATCAAATCATCTCTGCCATGCTGACTGTGCTCTGTGCTTCTATCTGGGGCATTTATGCCCACACCGTGGCTTGTAGCGGTTAGCCGAGCGCCAGTTTCCCCCATCAATCACATTAAAGCGGCGGGGCAGTCCCTTCACTCCATTCATCATAAAGATTCGTCTGTGTGGAGCGAGAGGAAAGAGCGTGGGAGAGGAGAGTGGAGTTATTACTCTGGGTTTATGGGCAAACACTGATCTACCACACGCACATGTGTAAAGATCTCATCAGACCTGAAGTCGTTGCCTGACTTTATGGATTACGCTCTTTAAGAATATAGATGAGGAGAATCAAGCTTTCCATTTTCGAGCTGAGATGCAGACACTTTTCTGTTACGACCTCTAGGGGTAAGCCGTAACAGAAAGGGGTATTTGGTATGAAAAGGAAAAAACTGAATGAAATGATTGTATGTAAAAGAATGTCAAACATACAATCAAACCAGAGAGATATGTAAACCGAAAGTGATTTGTATTTTTGTAATTTAGTAAAACTTGTTTTTTATTATATCCTATTTGTAATTCTTTAAACGATTTCAATATAGCTTAGGCTATTTTATCTGACACTATTGAGTTGAGCCTACAAAACTGGACATGTAATTTGTAAAGTTTTATGTTGTATTCATACTTGAATACAAATCGTCACCTTAGAATTATATAGTTATATCTGACAAAATTGAGTTATTGATATATTCTTATTAAATGACAACTTATTTACATTTTGCGATGTTTTTTCATAAGTCGTTTACATTTTAAGACTTTTTATTTAAAAAACAATTGTTACACACATGCTGTTTGCTATATGGAATGCAAAAACTTTGAAGCTCAATATCTCAAAATCATTCAGAATGGAGATAGAACCTTATAATTCCAAGGTGACGAAATATGTATTCATTATCTCCAAAAGAAATCCAGTCGCTTACAGCATCGACAGAGCTGTGAAGCAAGCTCTTTCGCCCGGTTTCTCACACACAGATACACGCATCTAAACGTGCACGCTTCATGCACAAATACACCTTTTAAATGTGACAAAAACTCCCGACAACTGAAAGTTACTGGCTGCTGTGTCTTTAATAAGGTGTGAATATTATTCTGAGTTATTAAAACATCAAGGAGGATGCAGCAAAGAAATATCACTTATTAAACTAAAAGTACTTTACTATTTTATGCAACACCTTTAAATTTAAAAGGAAAAAATGAGGGGGATTTTAAGCAAAAACGACGCCTAGACTATAAGTTGTTTTATGGAATATCTTAAAGGGGTGGTCCACTACGATATCATATTTTAAACTTTAGTTGATGTGTAATGTAGCTGTGTGAACATAAACAACATCTCTGAATGTAAGACGTTCAAAATTCAATGCAAAGGGAGACATTAGCTTTGACAAAGTTAGCTTAGCAAAGCCTACACTGAACAAAGTTTAGGGACTACAAAAAAATCCATCCGGGTTAATGATGTGCATTTACCACACATATACACCACCTGCAGCTAAGGGGAGTGGCTAGAGGCGCTGCACTGTTATTGCAGAAAAAGCTAAAATGCATTCCAAATGCTGCTATTTCCACAGAGAAATGGTATCGGTATTTGGGCTTCTAAAGGACACGACACAAAGAGAGGAGTGCTTACAATTTAATTTTAATTATGTTCCAGAGAATTCTAATAAATATACAGCTCTAGTATTTGACAAAGGACAGATTCCAGAATCTAAAAAACTCCTCAAAGAGAAGCAGCTCCAACCATAATAGAAGAAGCTGTGGATTGTGAGCCACAACCTGTAAGTATTTTTATTTGTTAAAATTGATTAGTTACAAGCACAGTTTCTAGCATTAATGGTTATGTTGTAGCAAGGACGTAAACAAGGATGTAAACAATGGGAAATGCTGTTTGGCACTGCTAACAATTTAGTCACAAATTGATATTTATCAGTCAAACCGCTGTAAACACCCACATTCTTCAGCAGCGCTGCAGTGTCTCTCTATGCGGACGCATTCCCTGCATTCTACATCTCATTTAATGAACTCGCAAAAGATGTGTGAACCTTTCATATTACTTACACATGCTTGTTTCGAATATATGTGAAAGACACTTGTCAGATTTTATTTTAGAGAGCAGGCGTGAGGTTCAACTGTGTCCTTTTCATTTTCTGTCTGGTTCAGGCTCAAACTGATACGGCTAACAGCTACTCTGACTGACAGTGTATTTACACAAAGGCAAAGCACATGCTAGCAGAGGCATGGCTCTTCCTGGTGACGTGGAGCTGATTTGCGGATCACAGCACATTATGTTAGATGACCAATCAGAGCCTCTTGTGGGCGGGGTTTAGGAGGAACTAGGAAATATGACGTTTTCATGTTAGCTAAGTAGCTGTATATAATCAAAGTTAGATATATATATATAAAATAATGTGATTTTCTACAAATGAAGCATGAGCACACATTGCTTTGCACCCCATAAACACAACTAAGCCTTAAAAATACACTCTGGATCACCCCTTTAAACTGACCAGTAGCTAAATTGCGACCTTAGTTGGCTAACGATGGTTTTCAGAAATGTACCCCTGGGCGCGTTGTTTGATTTGGGGGCATTCGCTCAGCGGAAAAGCGGTTGTTCCTTGTGCCTGGTGGATATTGCGTAAAGCACAATTTATTTATTTTTTTTTAATGAAAAGGCCGCCTTTACTGGTGTAGCAAAGCGTGTGACTGCGCGTGACAAATTGCAGCACTACAAGAAATGCACATTCTCAGTGAACATCTGTATGTGTAAACACAATAAAATAAAACACAAGTTAACTAACCCAACTCCCTAAAAAAACAATTCAAATTCTTATGAAATGAAATGACATCATGTCCCATACTCCCATTAAAATTGCTAAAACAAAGTATATATGATATATACAAAATTCCAGAAGATATATTCTGAAATCACAAAGCTGAAATGTTACTTTAATTTTCAGTCAATGGTCAATAAATTGAGGAAATCAGAACGATAATCAAAATAACTTTCTCTCTGATCGGAAACACTCTTTCTCAAATAAACAAGCAATCAAACAAATAAATGAAAGACAAGTCAAATAGAGCAACGACTATGACACAAAAGTGGCATCAAGTTAAGACTGACCAATCATCAAAGGTTGATCAATCACTACATCCATTTGATTATAATTGGCCATGCCCATCTGGGGCAGACAGGAACAGATAGAAAAAGAAACACAAAATACCACAAAAATCATAAAAAAAAACTACAGGTCATATAGCAACTACATGAATTTATTAGCACAGTTATTGACGCTTTTGACTCATTTTCCTCTACCTCCAGCATAATGATCTGTGTGTTGAGTGGAATAATGATGCCTGCGATTGTGTTTCTTGAAAACTGCAGGCTTGTTTTTTTGTCATCGTTAAACCTACAGCCTTTATATTTGTACTGTGGAATTTAATGATTCATTAAAGAGCACCTATGATGAAAATCCTCTTTTGTAAGCTGTTTGGACAGAACTGTGTGTTGGTCTAGTTTGTCCACAGTCATATTGGAGTGATAAAAACACAATAAGTATCTTTTTTTTGCTTTTTTTTCTTAACATTAAAATAGGATCCAAATCCCTGCAATTCTGAGGCCCATCGCGAATTGACGTAGGGACGTTTTCAACACCTACCAAATTTATTGACAGCCGTGTATTAACATGTCTCTGTAGTAACTTAGATAATAATATCCACAAGAAAATATCTGTTCAACTTGCTGTGATCATCTGCACCTCAAGAATGAGTTTTACAAGTTTAAAACATTTTTTAAAACCATCCATGTTTGTAATAAAGAAAAGACAGTAAAATCGCTATGTAATTCATCACCACAGCACCACAACAAATTAAATTTCCCATCTTCAAAAAGGTATAATAAATAATCTGATGGGTGTTTTAAGCTGAAACTTTACAGACACATTCTGGAGACACAAAAACTTATATTAAATCTCGAAAAAGGGGTAGGTGCCCTTTAAAGAGGTATATTCTAAACATTGAACCCCAAACAAAGATTCAAAATGATTAGATGGTGGTAGTGATTTAACTATAGTCTATTCTGAATTAATGAAGAATATACAGTTATGATGCAGTTAAAATGTAAAATTAATATCTGTTTGTCCAGTTGTTTATGTATTCATCAATTCAGAGGCATAGACATCAATTCAAAAGTGAAAGGGACAGAATGTCAAACGTTATACTGTACCTGTTTTTTTGTTTAACTTGTTCTTAGTTATATGGTACATGGGGTTGATTTTAAACCTTACCTTTATGCTTAATATGCTTTTCAGAATTATAAACAGAAGAAAAGAAGAAAGAAGTGAACATTCTGTTTCTATTTCGGTTTTACATTTTACAACCCAAAAAACAGCATGTCACTCACTGGAGTGGATACATTTTAAAAATTATATATTTACCACAAAAAGGTTTACAGTAGTACTTTAATGTAATCAACTGTAAAATTTAAGGTACTTTTTTATTTAGAAAAGAAGTAATGCACAATATAAATCAGGAAGTAATCTGTAAGAGACAATACAAGTCAATATTGTATACAATACTGTACTTGGAATACAAGAACATACAGTTACAAAGTGATAAGAACAATAAGTAACAAATAAGAAATAGACAGCAAAAAAGAAAGGAGAACAAAATAACGAAAAAGGAAAACACAGAAAGCATCCAAGACTAACTTACTGGAAGCATATAAGTTTCTATTAACTTGCAGATTTTTTTGTTGTTGGATAAACGTGTAGCTTTAAACAAGGAATCAATTTCAATTACAAAAAATGGGCAAATGAGGGAGAGGATTTAAGAAAATTTAGTTTGTGGATAAAGATTTTCGCACACAATTGAAATCAGAATTATTAGCCCCGTTAATTTATTTTTCAGATTTTTTCAACTTTTCTAAACATAATAGTTTTAATAACTCATTTCTAATAACTGATTTATTTTATCTTTGCCATGATGACAGTAAATAATATTTGACTAGATATTTTTCAAGACACTTCTACACAGCTTAAAGTGACATTTAAAGGCTTAATTAGGTTAACTAGGCAGGTTAGGATAATTAGGCAAGTTATTGTATAATGATGGTTTGTTCTGTAGACTATTGAAAAAAAATAGCTTAAAGGGGCTAATAATTTTGACCTTAAAATGGGTTTCAAAAAATTTAAAACTGCTTTTATTCTAGCCGAAATAAAACAAATAAAACTTTCTCCAGAAGAAAAAATATTATCAGACATACTGTGAAATTTTTTTTGGTATGTTAAGCATAATTTGGGAAATATTTAAAAAAGAAAAGAAAATTCAAATAATTCTGACTTTAACTGTATGTATGTATATATATATATATATATATATATATATATATATATATATATATATATATATATATATATATATATATATATATATATATATATATATATATTCTTCATTTTTATTTTATTGAATGTGAAACGTAAACTAAAATAATAGGAAATAATATCTTTCAATTTGAAGAGTTGTTTCGTTAATCGTGATTTATTTAAATAATTATGTAAATTACTTTAAAGTACTACTGTGCGCTTATTAACGGTATACGATGTCATTTTAAGGTGACAATGTTGTACCCCTAAATGTACAATTTAGTTTCGCTATTACATTTTTTTAGAGTGTTGTTTATATTTTCATAATTTATACAGTACAAGGCACACATTAAAGGATACTGCACCTATCCATCCATCCATCCATCCATTCATCCATCCATCTATCCTTTCATACATCCAGCCAGTCAACCATCCATCCAGCCAACCATCTATCAAACTAAATTTATCAGCCATTTTGTTTAGTTGGATATTATATTACCAAAACTGCTCAAATAAGAGGATCTTGTAATCTGATTGTCTGAAAGCATTGTGTTTGATTCACAACACTGTGTTTAATATCAGTCAATATTAAATCCTCTGGTTTAGTGTCAGTCAGTTTTTATTTATCTTATCATTAAAATGACAAATGTTCCTCTAATATCTAATCAACATTCTGCACCACTATACTACATGTGCTCATTAGATATTCATGAAATTACTCAGCCAGATCAAAAAGCATGTTTACAGCATTTAATGGGCAAAATGATGGTTTTAGCAGTAGAATACTAATGCCTCAAAACACAGATGTAGGTTTTAAGTTAAAACATGAGCTTATAACAGCTTGAATGTTTGCCAAGCTGCTAAACTAGTCTTGTATATAATAAAATAACATAAACTGGAAGCTAGACTTTCTAACGTGGATCAATATTAAATAAAATTCCATCAAACATATGTAGAAAAGATTATGTGAAGTATCTGTGAGGTATCTCTCATATACAGACATGTATATGAGTATAATAACTCAACAGGTTGTTTGTTTCAGGTCAAGAGCTCTTCATCGTTTTCTGAATGTCGACTAAAGCTTCATCTTTTCATCAGAAAGAGCTTGTTAATGGATCAATGTTGAGCAGCGGCTCGTGGAGAATCTGTCTATTACAGTTCAATTAACCCCATTTAAGTCTCTGTCACGCTGCCGTCAACAAAAGCAAACAAACAAACAGATGAAGCAGTCGACACTGGAGTCAGAGCGAACAATCTTCACAGCGGCTGATTAATGAAGCGCCTCTAGATTGTCAACTTGAGCGCTTTGTCTAATTACAGGTTGTTTTAAAATCACATTGATTTGATTGAGCTTCCAATCATTTCCTCAGCTCTAAGTGCCAGCCATTCATCTTTACATCAGACATGGAGCTGATCGATACGCCAGCAACATGTGCGGTAAACAACACATAATTCAATGCGCATTGCTGCCAGGCTCTGAAACAAAGGCTTTCCTTCTGCTTGTTTTGCAGGCTGACTCTGTTAGTGTAGGAGGACATTCATTCAGACTAGATGGATGCCCGTTCAGAAAGTTGCGCCGTTCAGAAAGCCTTCGGCTAAAAGAGTCCAAGATCATTTTCACTGTGGGAATACATTTCCCAGTGAGCCACACCTCACACACTTCCTCTTTCACACTCGTTTTCTCGCCTCTCTCACCTTCTCTCTCAAACACACATTTAATTATTTACTGCTGACACAGAATTAGGGATCTCTGCGTAATTCTAATAATAATCTGACATTTCAGATTTCTACTTGAAATTAGTTTTTTCAAACATGCAGTTTTAGTTAGTGTAACTGCATCTTCACAATTGATGGAAAAAATCAAACATATTATAGTTCAATAGCATTGAGTTTTAGAAAAGTGCACAAAATGTGACTATCCATATCCCCCCAGCGACTTTACATTAGTATTTTCCCATTATTTTTATATTCCAAACATTTTAAAGCATTAATCAGTAGCCTACTGTATGCATAAAGCAAATTAACCAGGGGTGTGTATCCGAAAACCATCGTTAGCCAACTAAGGTTGCAAGTTCCGTCGTTACAAACATAGTGCATCGATTGAACATTCACAAACTGCGTCGCAAACTTGTACGCTTCCAACTACTGTACACCTCTAGAGCTGTAGTTAGATGTATAGTTCCTGGCTGTGTTCTATTCCCAGTTATTCTCCCTATGACCGTTCCAGCATTTATACTTGGAATGATTTAATAAAAAAAGATTAAAGTCATCTCTCTTAGGTATAATTTGGTTTCAAAGTTTTTTTACAGTTCAGTTTTAGTGATCTTCATATTGACAATTACGTTGCCTTTGTAGTGCACTTTGAAAACATTTATGCCATTTTGAACACAGCTGTGGCTCATGACTAAAGCTATAGGTGACCTATTATTTAAAAGCGTAATTTGTGTTACGCCTCCAAAGCTTGTGAAAACTAAAATATATAGCATACGTTAATGCTTTTAATTTATAGTAAGTTGTTTATTAAGTATCTGTACTGAATAGGCTATGACATGGGTCTGTTGGTTAGAACATTTCTGCAGTAGCTTGAATGTGTCAAATTGTATAGATTTAAAAATAAATAAATAAATAAATAAACCTACTTAATAATAATAATAATTATTATTATTATTATTACTATTAAAGTAGGATTTTTTTCATTTCCTAATAAATAATAAATATTAAATTCCATTTCTTAATAAATAGCCCCATTATTTACCTATTTATATGATTTATATATGAGATTAGAATACGTATTAGCGCTTGTAAGTGATTTTATGTTTTAGAATAGAATATGTAATGTTCTCAGTAATATTTGTAAAGGAAACACAGGCCCTTCATTTACATATATTTCAATTAATATGGAAAATAAGTGCATGTTTTTACCAAAACTAATATTGGATTTTTTTTTTAAATGTGTGTCCGTGTAAAATTTGCACAAATAAATTATGGTGTTTTTCTCCAAAGAAGTTGTTACTCCACACAATTTAGAGCATCATCATGAGCGTTTTACATTATAACTAATGTGGTTCAAACGATGAATCTGCGACAGAGAAACAACAGTTTTGGGAAACACTCGTCAGTACATCGTTCTTTTTTCCAAACGATGCATCGTACTATAATAGTTCAGCCATGAGTTACGTTGTTATTTGGGAAACGCACACCAGCTCGAAGATAAGAAAAACATTACAAACCTTGATATGAAACAAAACTAAATACTTTAATTAATCACATTTTGGATGAGAAACCTTAAAGTAGTATCTTAATATGGATAAATAACATCTTTAAAGTTTTGTGGTCTATAAGAAAGAAATCTGTTAAAGCATTTTTAAAAGTGAAATAAATTAAAACATAAAACATGCAGTGCCATGGGTAATTTCCTAACTTAATTAATAAAATGTTAAAATAAATAGAAAAAAATACTTCAACTGTTTACTAATGCATTCTAATTTTCTGAATATATATATATATATATATATATATATATATATATATATATATATATATATATATATATATATATATATATATATATATATATATATATATATATATATATTAGAGATGCCACAATTCTCAATATTATATTGAACCGTTCGGTACGACATCCACGGTTCAATACGCGCTTGTGAATTGCGGTTTTTCGGTTTTACGTTTAAATAATGTATGTGCGTTTTATTTCCCTCTGAATTGACTGTCTGTGTGTGCCTGTAAGTCTACCAGCTGAGATGAGGAAACTCCTCCCCGCGAGTATATATCCAATCACTATGCTCTAAAGTTAGGGGGCGCTCAACCATCATTCCACACTTTAACATGGTGAGCTGCGGTGAAGTGAAGCAACAGTACGAGGAAGCACCCGGCGTTCTTTAAATCCGCGGTGTGGAAACATTTCGGTTACAAGTAAAGACTACTCAAACTGAAACACTTCCAACATGACTGCACATCTGTGGCGCCATCACCCAGCAATATCACTGTCTGAGGCAGGATAGCAGCGAAGGTAATAAAGTCCGCAAAAAAACATCAAACTCTCGCTGAATCCTTCCAGCAAACATATCCAACTGGTTCCGAAAGACACGTAAAAATAACAAAGGCAGTGTTAAGTTTAATTAAGATGGTTTATTTATGTTTACTAAAGTACAAATCGTCACCTTGGAATTAGAAGGTTCTATCTGCATTCTGACTGATTTTTGAGATATTGAGCTTCAAAGTTTTTGCATTCCATAGCAAACAGTGCGTGTGTAATATTTGTTTTTTTTAATATAAAGTCCAAAAATGTAAACAACTTATAAAAAAAAAAACATCCCATAATGTAAATAAGTTGTCATTTAATAACAATATGTCAATAACTCAATTTTGGCAAAATGTTAGATAGAACCTTATAATTCTAAGGTGACAAAATGTTTATTTGAAATGGTCAATTTATGTTTATTAACTTCACATGCATGTTTATTTTCAAAATGTAGGAATTTATGTTTCCCAGTTTGTACATAGGCTACCAGCAGCTGTGAGATTTCAGTGTTCATTTTTTTTATTATACAATACAGTAGGGACTAGTGTACTTTTCTTGGCTTTAAAGTAAAATAAAGTATTGCATTAAATCATTTTTATTTTTTTTCTCCTTAACCTCTTACTGTTCCTATTGCCTAAGCATAGAATAACAAAAAAAAAAAACACTTATGTGTCAAGCCATAAGAACCGAACCGAACCGATAACCGTGTTAAAAAACCGAGGTATCTATTGAACCGTGAACTAACTGTATTGTTGCATCCCTAATATATATATATATATATATATATATATATATATATATATATATATATATATATATATATATATATATATATATATATATATATATACAATTTTAACAAACTTATTACAATAAAACCATAAAAAAAATCCACTTACAAAACATTGAAGTTGAATACTGAATACACTAGTCGTGCTGAACCAGCCTTTGCCTTGATTTGCACGCTGATGTCTTCTGCTTTGTCCCCTATTCTTAAGTCAGGGATTTTCACTAGTGAGCCTCAGCGATCCTGCAGGTGGGCCGCGAGATAGTTTAAAATTAACTTAATTATTGTACTACAATTATTTGATTTCATTATTAAATATTTCTTATATGAAATTATTGGTGTAATGGCATTTCCCATTTTCTGTTATTGATTACTTCGGACTCGGTGCAAAAAGAGCCTTATTGTAAAACATACTTAACCGTGGCTGCACTTCCAACTGCTGCACATCAACTAGAACTACATGCTCAGCTGTATAAAGCAAACCGTCAAGCAAATGTAAAGGTAGCAATCAATAGAGTTATAACCAGTTCACGCGTGCCTCATGTCTGTGACTCGTATCAGAGTCTCTTATCTCTGTAGATTTACAAACTATGCGTGCTCTCTTTGTGTGAACTCTTTAAAATATCAGCATAGTTGTCCAAATTAGTGTTTTATAACGCGAGTGCGAGTGTTTTATAACGGACGCGTGCCCATCCAGGAAGATCTAGCAGTGGTGTTTTAGTGAACAGCTGTTCACTACTGTCAGCGAACTCCAATAATATCCTAAAAAACCAACTGTTCTCAGATCGATGTTTCAACAGACTTAGAGTGTTTTTACTATATTTTACTTTTTTTATGTTTATTTTTAATGGATATGATCAATAGATAGTCAGAGATAGAATAGATCAATAGTAGTCAGTCCAATTCAAAGCAGCAGCTGTTTTGTCATCTGTTGTCCTGTACAGGTTCATTTATTAAAGAAAAGGCCCAAATACTCTGCAGTTGTAAAAAGTACCTGAAGAATTCAGTAGCTTTGAATCTGTGTGTTTTAAAAAAATAAATAAAATAAATATGATTATATATTCAATATTAGTATAAGCAAAAAAAAATGTTTTGCTAATAAATAAAGGTTTAAAATAAGCATTCGGAGATGGAGGTGGGCCCCGATGTTAAAAAGGTTGAGAACCCCTATAACAACATGACAATATGTACATTTTGTTAAAAATTTGATTCATTTATAACATTTAATTAAAACTAGTGGTGGGCCGTTATCGGCGTTAACGTGCTGCGTTAATGCGAGACTCTTATCGTGCGCTAAAAAAATATCGCCGTTAATCTATTCTCAAAGTTGGGTTAGGAGCTGGGTCTATTTTAGGCAAGCTATGATGACTTTCACCTAGATATATTAGCGCAGATTTATACCTGACGGGTGAGCCATCTGACAAAAGAGTGCCCTTCTGAATCAAATCAGCAGGATGCCTGACTCTGAGCTGAACTGCAGTTCGGCAGTTTCACTTTAACTCATGAACATTTCATTCATGCCCTCGTGACAAACTGGGGTATTAGACGCAAATACAGAGTAAGGACTGGTGAAAGTGTTATAGAATTTAATAACGCACGCCAAATGGAAAGAAAATGGAAAGATTTTGCGATGTGTGTGTGTTTGTACGGTCCTTTATGGACAGCCGTGTGTAGATCTTGTATGAAAATATGGCGAAAGGTCCTAAAGACCGCAGTGTTTACTTCAATAATGCCACTAATTAATTCCATTTCTGTTTAGTTCAGTTAAGACTTTAGTCGGATTAAGGTAATCAAAAATCGCTGTTTCGAGCTTATGTAGGCCTACAGTTCAAAATTCATGTTTACCTGAATAAACAGTTAGTAAACACATTGAACAAAATTTATTTCCATCACCAATTATCATAGTAGAACAGATTCTTAAGCAGTTTGTGATGCAATTTGGAAACCGCAGATGAGCCCCTGGTCTAATGCGCCACCTGGCTTGAGAAACCCATTCTCAAAGACTTATTATTCGGGTAGCACACATATTCTGAATGCCTTCGGCAGAATTCAAATGAGCCATTTTAATCTAGATTAATTCAAAGATTAATCTAGATTAATCTAGATAATTTTTTTTTTTATCTATGCCCACCTACAATTAAAACATTTAATTTCAGTTTGCTTTTTTTGTACTTCAACAAACAAACAAACAAACAAACAAACAAACAAACAAACAAACAAACAAACAAACAAACAAACAAACAAACAAACAAAAGGTTACATGAAAATAGAAATCAGAATCTGTTAAAGGCATTCCCCAACTCTTCCCAATTTTTTCTCTGGTTTGGTTTTTTTCTACTTTGGTCATCACTGGTTTAAAGTATCAAATCAGCCTATTTAAATGATTATAACGGATCATGAGTGGAGTAATTATGCTGCAAAAATGAGATTTACATCACATGAATAAGTTACTTTTGAAATAAATTAAAACAGAAAACAGGCTTTAGTTCCAATGAAAAATGCAACTTGTTTAGATTTGTCTTACTTTTCTGGTGAATCTCTTTTTAAGAATTATAATTCTATAAAAAATGTTGCAATCATGGTTCCCCTCCTTGGTAAAAAAAAATCTCTGGATAAAATGACAGATTTTTAATTTTATGGCATTCTAGTTTTTAATGTTTTGCATAATAGATGGCGGATGCACTTGAAAGATGAATGAAATATTCAGCCAGATGAAGGTGTTTGGCAGATAAATTCACCAAGGATTACTCTTCATTTCTCCTCGAAGGAGCCGTATAAGAGTTCATTCTGACTTCTGTTCTCTGTTGTGTTGTTGTTGTAGATTCGGCTGTACGCCAGACCTGATGCCATCCAGAGTGGATCGGGCGACTACGCTCTGCGCATCACCAAGAGACTCCTGCAGTTTTACCAGGATTACTTCAAAGTCAAATATTCCCTCCCCAAATTAGGTAAGCCGACCAGTGAAATGTCTTCATCTTTATCTGGCCTTTATCTGGATTTTTCATTATTTCTGCTGCCGGTTCTGTGTGACTTCATGTTTTGAGTTGGTGTGAAGAAGTGAAGAGTGTCGATATCAACACAGTTCTTGCGTTTATTGATCCTCAAAGTGCTGCAGGCCGCATGCGCTTGTGTTTGGTCTTGGGAATCAGAGCACGCACCTTGCGTGTGTTGTTAAAGTGTGTGTTTGTGGCTGTATTGACTTGTGTGTGTGTGTGCTGTATGTAGTTGTAAGTGTGAGTGTGTTTGTTCTGGACGACTCGTTTCGCTCCATTGGGTTCCTGTCAGCTCTCTGTATTCATCTGAATGTAGGCATCAATCTCTCTGGGCTTCTGTCTGTCGCTCTCTTGCCGTCTGCTCACTCATCTCCAAATGTGTGTGTGTGTGTGTGTTTCAGCAGGCATGTAATATTAATCATGTGCTTTACTCTGTAAACGCTCTCTGGGAAGCAGTTGCTCAGTTTGCTAATAAGGTTAAGACCCTCATCATTTTCACACACACACACAAACATTTTAGTGCTTTTCCTTCTGAATTTATTTCTCATCTTTGCCTCCTGGAAAAGCCGGCTTCAGTTGTGTTGTGAACATAACAGTTGATCTGCTTGTCTGTAGCATATTAGCCAGCTGGCATCTTCAAAAACACAGCTACTGTAGCTGCTTAAGCTGGATTACCTAGCAGGTTTTTAGGAGACTTTATAGTTATACGATTACCTGTAATTACATTTTAAATGTTTAGTAGTAATGAGGAAAATGTAGCAGTCTAGCTGATATGTTTCCCTTGTGAATGAAGTGTAATGCTTTGTGTATGCTGTAATTAAAATGACTATTTTAAACTGTACATTTCAATTTAAATGTAAAACAACATGTGCAACATGTATGCCTGAAAATAATACACAAGCATATTCTAGGTAGACATGCTGAAGTGGGCTTATTTCTCACAAGAATTAGCACATGACATTCAGTCTCAAAATCTTTTCCTAGTGCTTCATAAAGCTTTCAGTTCTTCACAGGACACGAGATGATCAATAGCTTGTTGACAGTCATGTGACTTACAGTATAACAGGATTGGCATCTTTTAAAAGCTCTAAACATGCCCTCGTGTCGCTAATGAGCCTTTTTCATTACTGCTGCTCTATTGATTGACGTCCTGCAGGATCCTTTGACTGAATCTTTTCAAACATGCTGAACCCTTTAATGAGGCTGAAGATTTTCACGACCTTTATTTTGTCGCCTGCTATAAAGACAGTCCCGTCTGACTGTTAAAATGTCACGTCAGAGATGCTGCCTGTACAAAGTAAGAGTTTGTTTTGTTTGCTGACCTTAAGACACTTCTGACATGTTGCATGTCCTTTCTGAACTGAAGGACGAGATGATTTCAGCGTGAGATTTGAGAAATGATGTGGATGTAATGAATGCGTCCGTTATGTAAAGGCACCATCTGTGTGTGGAGTGTTGGAGCAGTTGCAGAGCCTCTGGCCTCCAAACAGGGACATTCTGTCTTTCTGCTCATGCAAAGCACACAAACACAGAGAAATCAACTCTGAGCTTACAGGTTAAGCAGAAAATCACATCTCAAGTGTTTGAAACACCTCAATGATGTCTTTTAGCTTGTTACAAAGCATTTCCGAGCGCTCCAGTTTATGTTTTGAGAGATTTTTCAGTTATTTAGTTTTGTTATTTGACTTAGAGGATAAAGTTCTTTGGATCTACGTCTCTTGGCATGTGATTCCTTACTAATGGCACAGCGATTTCTCTCAGTTTGGGAAACGACAGCACAAACCGCAACACGAGCCATTCATTAAAGTGTCTCATTGTTCACCCGTCGATTCTGAAGCAAAGTCCAATTAGAGCAACTTAATCAGAGCCCAGATCAGCTTGACTGACAGTGGAGAAAAAGAGCCACAATACACTTTCTTTTTCAGTCTCTCTCTCAAAGAGGGAGAAATCAGCAGGAAAGAGATTCAAACAATGATGTAAAGCAGAGGGGAAAATGGACTTTGTTGTCGGGCTGCATTTAATAGCGCAGTAATCAGTTTCATGCTTTAAGAGCCAAAGCCTCCAGAAGCTTCATCAGCAGTGAAGAGTCGCATGCAGAATGATGATCAGAAGAAGAATCAGAGCATCCACAACACCATTCAGCCACTTAGCTTTCATTATATCAGTAAACATCCTCAATCTGCTAGAATTCAACGGCTGATGCTTTTGGGAGGGTCTTGATGAATGCAGATTTTTAAAAAAAATACAAGGTCTAAAGTCTGTAAGCACTTTCATTCAGACATTTCACGCCCACTGATCTGTGTGCCAAGACACATACAATGGCTAATTCTCAGATTTTGTTGACAGTGTTTTGTCACCGTCTGCCTCTCAATCTGTATATCAAATAAGATACTGCTGCATTAAGCAGTGAATAAAGCATTAGGGAATGGTGAAATGCACAATATACCTTCAACAATATAAATGCTTTAAATGTAAGCATTTTAAATGAATACACTAAAAGTCCAAAGTTTTAAATCAAAAAGGTATTTAATGTTGTGAAAGAAGGCAATTCTGCTCAGCAAGGCTGTATTTATTTGTTAAAAAATACAGTTAAAATCTGTTAAATTTTGAAAAAGTATTTTTAAGAACCATTTTTGATATAGTTTCAAAATAAATGTATTCCTGTGATTCAAATCATTATTCAAGTCTTCATTGTCACATGATCCTTCTGAAAGCATTATGTTATGACGATTAGCTGTTTCACTATGATCAGTTATTATTTGTACAAAATCACTAATAATGATCCTTACAATTATCAGTACTGACTTTTTTTTACCTTGTTGAATTTTTTTTGGCTAGTATCATGGAAACTGACAAATTTTTTATTTCATAAAAATAATCAACTTTTCAAAAGTTCACAGAAACAAAAGTTTAAAACAATGGCTTTTATTTGCAATTTTTTTGTTTGTTTGTTTACATTTTAAACTCACTCTTGAACAATTTCTCATAATAAAAGGCATTTTATTATGGTCCTTGTACTTTAAATGGTATTCTACCAGTTTCTCAAACAACAACAATTATAAAAAATGTTTGTTCTTGAGCAGATCATAATGTTAGAATATTTGAAGGAAGACTCTGAAGACTAATCATACTTTAATTTCACCTTTAAACTCCAAGATTTAATACAATTTTGAACTACATCCAATAAAATAACAGTTATTTTATTATTGCAATAACAATTAACAGTTTTTATGGTACTTTATATTAAATAAATTAGTGTACATATACAGTATACAGTGCTCAGCATAATTGTGTAAACCCCATTTTGAAAATTAATATTTTTCTCCATTTCTCAGTGAACATGGGCAATGGGTTTTGGTGCATTTAAACAAAACAGATTTATTAAACAGATATATTTAATCAAAATAATATTTTAGTCACCAAACATATTCAGAAATTGAAAGATTCAATTCAAGAAAAATATTGCAAAAAATATTACAACCTACAAAATTTCAACTGAATTTTTCAATTTTTTTTGCTTCTTGATTTTTCCTCTTTTTTAAATTTGTATTTAATATTTTTATATAACATATAAATTTGGGTGTACTCGTTTTTGGACTGTTATCATAAGTTATTTTGTTAGATAAGCTCCAGATTTGGCTTCAGTGCTGACTAATCTAATGTATATGCACAAATATAATATTGTATAGCTTCAAATATGAATTTAAAAGAGATATTTGTGAGGGGTGTACTTATATATGATAAGCACTGTACAGTAGATGCAAATATACATAAATAACATTGTGAGTGAATTATACATAATTATTTATATTATTAAAACATTACAGATATAAAACTGGTTCATTTAGCACTCTGGAAATGGAAAGTCAAGTGCATTACATTTTGGGAAACAGTGCTTGATTAATATAGTTAGTACGTCACATTTAAGTAAAATGTAATCTAGATATTCTACACACTCAAAATATGTGCATATGTCTACTATTAAATAGTTCAATTTGGAACAATTGTTTGGAACAACATTCTGATCAACCAATCAGATTCAAGGGATATGTTTGTGTTAATGCCAAGTAAACAAACAAGTTTCTACACCATTCTTGATCACCTAACAATTCCATCTCATTTAGGCGTGAGTAAGAACAGCTTTAAGGTCAAAATTGTTTTAAACAGGAACACTGTTCCAGGATCAACAAAAGATTACTAGTCAATACTGTAAAATTTGGTCTTAATTGACTAAATCACGTTGACCCCATTGAAAAGTAAGATCAATATGTTTTTGTATTATTTCCGATCACATCCTAATTCAATTTCACTTAATAAAAACAGGCTTTACCGATAAATGTATTTAAAATTGGACATGACAGCTGGTCTTTTGGTGTCCTCTGTCAATATAATCAGCTTGTATGAAGGCTGTAATGGAGCACATCATCTGTTTGTCAAGAGAAATAGACATTGTGAGCGTTTGAAGAAGCATTTAGTGCGTCCTTTGAGAGGGACGTGATCTTTCTTAGATATTGATCTACTGTAAGTGCTTCTCAGACGGAGATCAATGATCTATCAAAAAGAGGCCGAGTCGACAGCAGAATGAGACTGACAGATACAGAGCAATGCAGAAGGAAATCCAATACGTGACAAATGTGGACAGGTTAATCTTCCATTGCTGTTAAAAGAAAGGATGGGTGTGAAGAGTTGGACAGTGGGAAAAGAACCAGTCCAGACCAATTAAATCAAATCCCAGTGTCATTCAGCACAAGATGTTGCAGCTGAATAAGGTAAAACAAAATACCGGTTTGGCACATTAGTTTAAAAAAAAAAAAAAATCAGTTTTCATTATGAATATGATTAGGGAAGCACCGATATGGATTTTTTGACCAATATCGATGACTGGAAACCGATAGCCAACATATTAGCCAATAAAAATATATTTGTAAATATTTTTCTGCGTGACTGCAAAAACAAAAGGCTTTAAAACTTCAGAAAAGTTTGAACTGATCTCTGAATTTTATTAATCAACTATTCTTTTCTATGGCCAACTTTCTTTTATATAAATAAAATCTACTACCTGATAAAAAAGCACAAATAAAGCAACAAATCACTGAATATTAATCTAAATCTAAACACCAGAAAATAATAAAAAAGTGGCGAGGCAGCAGGCATGTGATGTGGTTCAACCAGTGCAAACAATACAGAATTTATTAACTTATATATCAGCCTAATACTGTATCGATACTGTTACGAAGTGGAAGCTGACTGAAGACAGGTCATACAGGCAAAGGTCAAAACCAGGAGTAAAACAGGAGCATAAAGGGTAATCCAACAAACGTAGTCAAAACACAGGTGAAAGGTCTGGCTAGGCGGCAAAGAATTAAAAAAAAAAAAAAAAAAGGTAACAACACGAGAATCAAGACCAGGAAAAAGGCTTCATAATGTTCAAGAAAG
Source organism: Danio kyathit (assembly GCA_903798195.1). Classification (NCBI taxonomy): domain Eukaryota; kingdom Metazoa; phylum Chordata; class Actinopteri; order Cypriniformes; family Danionidae; genus Danio; species Danio kyathit. The sequence goes on along the minus strand of LR812522.1, from coordinate 28,490,933 downwards.
AAAGACTCGACAATGTGAAAGAGAAAGTGACGTGTATATATAGTCCATCTAATAAGTCCATGTAATCAGTGAGAACAAGCTACAGCTGTGTCTGTTTGAATGTCCAGATTATTGTCAGCTGCTGCAGAAGTTAATGGGTGCAAAGAGTTCTGGGAGTTGTACCTCAGTAAGGATACCGGAGTAATCTCCAGTGGAGAAAACACCGCTGGCAATCACAACAGATACCAATATGGCCGCAAGTATATTGTGCATCCCCAGTTACTATTTACTTTTCACAAACAGTAAGAGTTAGTAAAATTATTTTAGAAAGTAACTAATTACCAGGGTAAGTAACTATTGTGTAAGGAGCTGATCACAGTGAACACGTTTTTTTTTTTGCGCTGAGAGGCACACTTTTTGAATGGTTTAACGTTTTAAATGGTTTAACATCCTTTTAACGCAAGTCATTTCACATGGTGGCCATCTTTGACACGCCTCTCGGGTGAAACAATTCTCCAAAATTCCTTGCCAAGCTTATGATTAAATTTCATATTAAGAATCACCATTAAAATTTAACAACAGCTGTCTCTTTAGTTTCATTTCTAAACGTACCAATCACAAAAAATCTGCAGAAACTCAAAGCTGATCCTCTCTCGGAGAGTCGTCAGTCTATAGCAATCACTGACTGGCTCCTGTACTAGTAGCTGAACGACTAAACGACCTGAACGACTAGCTTCGTTCGCCATGTTGACCGTTACACTTTTCCACATTTAAAACTATATGAGGGACATGACTTGTGTATTCGACAGTCTTTGTGGCCGTGAGCGTTTTGCGCGCTGCTTATGCATCCTGCGCGCCTTATGTTTTTGCCGTTGCATGCTGTGTGCTCGCAGTAGAAAACAGTCAACTCTGAGTGGAAAAAGCGTGCTACATCACTCACAGCTTTTTTCATTGTCCAATCAAATGAAAGCAGAGGCGGGGTTTCCATTGAGTTGACAGCAGTGTTTATGTTGTCAAGACCACTACAGAGACTTTAATGATGGAGGGGAGACAAGTGGTCGCAATTATACCAATATCAACAACACTCGTGCTTAATACACAGCAGATTCAGTGGTTGACTAGCAACATAGAAAGCACATACAGTAAAAGGCAGCTTGGTGCAGCTTGCGTGTTCGGTGTGATTGGCCACTAATTCTTTAAAAGAAGAAAACTATGTCAAAATACTTGGTTGACCCCAATATTAAATATGTGAAATGAATGAAATGGACATTAAATTGAACAAATTATTGTTATAAAACATTGTACACTATTCTAAAGATCAAATTTAATACATGATTGTAAATATTAATTACCATAGTGGAACAATAAATCAAAATAGATGGTTTAAAACTTTTAATAACTAGGGGAGAGAGGGGCACAAAGTAACACTTTTTGATTTTGGCCAAATAATGAACAAAGTAATGGGGTTAGACAAACCTTTTTTTTTTAACCAAAAACACACATGCCTCTCCTACAAATGAGCACTGGTTGTATGATCGCCAGACCTATGGTTTCTGTGCAGTATTAAAGTGCCAGGAGTAAAAATTTTACTATTTACCCCAAACTGTAAAAAATAAATTTGTAAAATTTACGGTAAAAAAACGGCAGCTGTGGTTGCCAGTATTTAACCGTTAAAAGTACGGTACAAACCGTACCTAAAAAGTAATTTCTCATTTTTACAGTAAATTACCGTATATCTTTAATTTATAGAGGTAATATGTTTGCATATTGATTAGCAACATCTTTTGTTACACAGATAGACACGTTAACACAGCCATATGCAGTTGGTGATGAGAAAGTTCATACACAATGAACCGATGCCCATCATAAACAACTTTTCCCACAAGCCAAAATGTGTATCAGTGTAAAGAAGGTGCTCAGTGTCATTCACACAGCTACTAAACACCAGTATGGTAACACCCATAAAATTAAAGTCATGAAATAAACATTGTTTATCAACATTAGATGTAACATAAATCTCTAATGTACATAACTGATGGGGAAAAAACTAAAAAGATCCATAATAATGTCAACAAAAAGCATAAAAAGTGGTGTGCCATACAGGGATTTCTGGGAAAGTCAATTTACGGTTATTCGCCGTATATATTAAGGAAACATACTGTTAACCAGGTTACGGATTTTTACTGTAAGATTTTTACAGTTTTTTTACAGTTGAAATCACGGCCATTTTTTACAGTGCACCTGCAGGGCAAGTTGTACAGGGTTAGTTGTAATACATGCTTATAAAATCAGATTTCACACAGTTATTTAAATTCAGTTTACTTTAAATAGTATATGTACTCAGTATTTAACTCATTTTTTATTCTATATAGCACAGTATGTTTATTTATTTATCTATTGGATAAATCATTTGGATGTATTTGCATAATTATCTATTATTATACAATGCATTTATTTGCATTATTACAAAGTTTTTTCTATTAAAAGAAAAATGTATTAATTTAAAAAGTTCTCAACATTACACTGAAAATTCAAAAATTATTTAGTTTGTTTAATTGGTGTCCAACAGTGTGTGGCTTATTGGTAACACCCTGTTACAACTAACCCCGCTGTGTCACTTTTTCATGAAAACTGGCTAGCAGTCGCTGTGTGTTCTTTACACATCTTTCAAAATGGTTCCATCTTTTACCCTAGAAGACGGTAGTCACAACAATATAAGATTTTATGTACATACTCTAACAGATTTTTTTTTTTAATTAGAAAAAATACTTAGTATAAAAAAATTACTTTATGCTGCAAAAATGATTTCTCTTGTGTTTCTCATCCAAATTTCACCGAACTTTTTCAATAATTGGCAGGAAGATGTCTGCCCACACTGTGGTGAAAATCTCGGAAGCATGCCATGGTTAACCCTGAGCAAATACCTTAAAACTTTGTGTTACATTTTACCCGGCATTACTTTGCTCTCCCCTACTGCACAAACTACAACTGTCCAACAAATAAGCCTAAGAAAAAATGTCACTTCTTAATAAATACCAGACATAAATCTAGATGAAAATCAAGATAGATGTTTAAATGGTACATTATGTTTTATTATGCAAATTATGCACTGCTTAAATATGCGCAGATATGCATACATTTCTAGCACAAATATCTGAAGACCAGGTGAGGTCGGTGAAGTAGATTTGGAGAATCTTGTTTTATTTTTTTGTTGTTGTATATAATCAGGCAACTTATGTATGAACAAATCCTTCAGAAAATGTAAGAGCAGCTGAATTCAATATTTATGTTTTTTCGTTGATGTTGTTGAGAAAACAGGCTTTACAAATTTGTATCGTCATTGAAATCTTACAGCCACAAATAGGTACAAAAGAAACACTTAAACGTGTATTCTGTGTTTTCTTTACATAAACATGAAAAGCCAACTGTCTCAAAATTGATAGGTGCATGAAAAACATGTCTCTACTACATATCGATCCAGGAACAAGTTCCTCTTGTCTGAAGGATGTAAAGCTCATGTTTCTCAGCGATCACAATCACACACACGTGACCTTCACATTTATTTGATCCCAGATGCATGATGGGAATGATGATATTCATCACAGTCACCTCCTGGCTGCCATAGCTTTATGAGATTACAGTGAGAATAGGGCATTCTGGGTAATTTCTTCAGTCTTGTGGGAAACACAGAGCTGGAGATCAAACTGTGTGTATTAATCTGAGAGAATGAGATATTAAACAGCTGAGGAGATTTGATGTTCACCTACAGCAGACGCTCTCAGGTGTCACGGATACAATATTTTCTGAGGTGAATGATTGATTTTGAGGAAGATGGGGTTGTTTTGTATTTCGAGTTCACTTATTGGCTCATTTTTGCAGTTCATGTCCTCTGCAAGGTCATCTTTCTGTGCAGCGTTCCTGCTCTCCATGCCATTATTATTTATTATAAACACAACTATCACATTTTCTTCTCTTTATTTCTTTCACATTCGCTTATTTGTTCTCTGTTCTCCCTGAACCCATCAGAAAATAAATAAATAAATAACTAAAATACCCATCATCCCTCACGTCTTCAAGAACTGAAGCATAAGCTGCTCTTCTAAATACCTCATTTTTGTGTCTCGATCACTATCTCTGAGAATGTTCTGGGTCGGGCCCTTAATACAAAAAAATCCCAAGGATAATGGTAATCTCTTCCAGAATTCATTAAAACTAATCATCAAGGTCGAGCGAGGGGCGTTTTGAAAGCGTCTCACCATCGCTGTGAAAGTGACGGTCATAAAACTGAAGGGTGTTTCACTAGAGATGAAAAATGAGCACATTATAAAAGAATCACAAAGCCGCTGTATGTCTGATGAATGTTAACAGAGCGACGCTCTTCGCCTCTCCTCTTTTACTCTTAAAGGGTTTCTCAAACACACCTTTGACCCTTCAAGCTCCGCTAAGAGTTAAGATTCAGACTCTTTTCTCTGAATAATAATATTAACCTGCACACACAATGAATTATAGTATATACTGCTTACTGCATACTGCAAGTATAGACTATTTATTATATGTATTATTTGCACTTTATGCTAATTGTAAATATTTGGAATATTTCATCTATCTATCTATCTATCTATCTATCTATCTATCTATCTATCTATCTATCTATCTATCTATCTATCTATCTATCTATCTATCTATCTATCTATCTATCTATCTATCTATCTATCTATCTATCTATATATATATATATATATATATATATATATGGTAACACTTTATTTTGATGATCCATTTAAGTATTAGTAGACTCTCTGCTTAATATCTGTTGATACTGACATGTAACAATCCTTCAACAGACATTTAACTGACTATAAGAAACTTTGCAAGTACATGTCAACTTACACTAACCCTAACCCCAACCTAACAACCTACTTATAATCTACTGAGAATTAGTTGCAATGTATCTTAAATTCAACTAACGGACCATCAAAATAAAGTGTGACCATATATATATATATATATATATATATATATATAATATTTATATTTGTACTGCATACTGCAACAATGATATAAGCAATGTAGTATTCGAGAGGAGGAAAGCATGCTATATTCAAAATCATTATTTCTAACACATTATGTGCCACTAAATATGATTGATGAGTTAATTTCCTTTTTAGATCAATTTTATTGGGAGTACGAGAACATAAATCTAATCTCAAGAATCTTAATTTCTTTATTCATCTGGTGAAAAAAATAGAAAAAAAAATCCACCATTACTTCCTTTCCTTCATATTTTAATGTAATATTTCCCAGCACTGGCTGAAAGCTTTATAATGTTTTCCATTAGCAGGCTCGCAAAGCCAGAACTCTTTCACAATGTACTAATACTTTAAGTGTGTATTTTTCTGTGTATGTGTCTGCTGTGGTTTATGATATGAATATGAAGTCACGTGATCAAAGGGACCTAGCTTGTCTGTGCTTCTCTTAAGATATCTTCAAGTGTCACTTTCACTTCTCTATTAATATTACATGAGCTTTGCTTTGCTTTGCATTGCAATACAAGTTCGAAGCCTTCATCATCCAGATATAACAGCGAGAGCAGTCGTTATCCACAAACACACGTGTGAAAATGTTTCATTACATCTGTTCCAAAGCATTTCAGCAATTTTAATACACTTTTTTTTATCAGCAGTTTTTAAATAAATCTATATTTAGTGATGTTTTTGGGAAAAGCATGTGCAGATGTTTCAACAATTCTAATACATCATTGAGAATCATTCTATTATCCAATCAGCATTAGACCAAATCACCATGATTATCAATTTCATCCTACCTCCATTATCTCACGTCTTTAGGATCCCTCCTCCACCCTAAAACAATGGCCCAATCCCAATTCTATTTTTTTTACACCTACCCCTTGACCAAACAGAGTGTTAAAAAGGGGAAGGTCTTCAAATTTTACTCCTACCAAATGGGACAGCACTACAACACATGCACACGTCATGTTGTCATGATCTCTTCATATGAGATCGACGATTTCGACTGCTGTAGTTATTCTAGGGTCACACTTTATTTTGATGGTCTGTTTGTTGAATTTAAGTTACATTGCATCTACATGCCAGCTAATTCTCATTAGATTATAAGTAGACTGTTAGGTTAGGGTTAGTGTAAGTTGGCATGTACTTGCAAAGTTTCTTATAGTCAGTTAAATGTCTGTTTAAACAGATATTAAGCAGACAGTCTACTAATACTCAAATGGACCATCAAAATAAAGTGTTATCTATTCCAGTTGCATTTTTTTTGGCATTTAGCTTCAGGAAATCACTGAAGGCAACAATATCATGTTATCATAATGATATGATGTGGCAATAAACTTGTACATTTACACTGTTGCCATATTCATCTATGTACGTAAACACACGAAAACAACATTAACATTATTCCAGACACTGTAAAAAGCTCATTCCCAGCCACTAGACTTTTCTGACAGGGTATTCCAGTGTCATTGAGTGACAGATGTGAAAAATCACAATTTCAAGGGCTATCTAGCCCTTTCCCTTAGCCCTACGCCTTCAAGCTAAAGAGAATTGAGACACCCCTACCCCATCACAAGAACGCACAAAACGAGGGTAAGGGGGTAATAGGAAGGGCTAATGGGTAGAATTGGGATTGTGCCAATTTCTACCTAAGGGGAGCATTCTGAGGCCGAGCTAGACACTTCATTCGAACCCCAAACGGCTCTCCCTTTTTAACAAGGGTAAAAACAGAAGTTGGGGTGTGTTTTCCGAGCTCAGAACCCTCTTCTTGGACAGCCCACCAAATAGGCTTTATTCTTTCAAACGTCTGTAAGTGTGAACTGGTGAATTTAATTATTTATTTAAATTTCAGTTTTAGTTTTGTTGAAAAGAATGGTGCCTGGTAAAATAATTTATTGAATTCAATACTCAATTAAGTAAATTAAATTTAATAACATTTGTATTTCATTTCACTGACAGCAAAAAGAAAATTCTGTTATTATTTACTCTTCCTCTACATTCATTCTTCTGTAATGTAATGTAATGTGTGTATTTATATAGCGCATTTATCATGTATGATCATACACCCAAAGTGCTTCACAATCATGAGGGGGGTCTCTTCACACCATTACCAGTGTGCAGCATTCACTTGGATGATGCGACAGCAGCCACAGGACAACGGCGCCAGTGCACTCACCACACACTAGCTAGTGGGGGAGTGGAGAGAAGGGTCAATGGAGATAATTTGGCAAGAACACAAGGAAATCCTTTTTTTTTTTTTTTTTACGAGAAGTGCCATGGGATTTTTAATGACCACAGAGAGTCAGGACCTCGGTTTAACGTCTTATCCGAAAGACGGAGCTCACTGACAGTATAGTGTCCTCTTCACTATACTGGGGCATTAGGACCCACACAGACCGCAGGTTGAGGGCCCACTGCTGGCCTCACTAACACCACTGCCAACAGGAATTGGCATTTCCATGTGGTCTCCCATCCAGGTATTGACCAAGCTCAGGCCTGTTTAGCTGTAAAAAATAATCTTGCTGCCTCAAATATTTTAGTTAAATTAAATTAACATTTCTAGTCATCTCAACTTCTCATACAGTACATCAATAAAAAAAAACATTAAGTTAAACGTTGTATAACTTAAAAAAGTAGTTGAAACCCTTATTAAAATAACTTAAAGCAACATAAAAATATTTGTTTTGACTTTTTGTTATTACATTTTTTACAGTGTAAAGGAAAATAATTTGTACTATATTATTTTTTGCTGTTTATTTTATTTCTACTAACTGCAAATGCTCCTTTTAAAGGTTTTTATTGTATAATTGCCATGGCCAGTGATCATATTAAGAGAAGTGATTATGTTAATTAAAATGTACAGTGCTTCTCATTTTAGTTTTTGTCAAGCGTGTTTTTGTATTAAGACGTTAGCTTGTGTTTTTCATGTGGTTCTGGTGAATACAGCAGAGTATGAAAAGTGATCCAGCATCTCCAGAAATCTGCAATAAGCTCACATTTCTCTCACTTGTCATTTTTTTTGTGGTTCTTCAGTCTTCATTTTCAGCTCTCAGAACTCTGGCACCAGCAGTGCGGCTTTATTCCAGGAAACACATTGACCTTTAGTGTGTTTAATCACAGCTCTCTCTGTGTGTGTGTGTTTTTGTTTGTGTGTGTGTATTTTGGGTGGAGGTGAAGCATGATGAAAGCTGGAAGCATTGTTTTTTTTCTGCTGAGTTCAGGTCTTGCTGAAGGCGAAGTCGTGGCCCTCGTGTCTCTTCATCCATCATCTGCTTCTAAACTCTCCAGCCTCTGCTCTCTATCGATTGTGTCCATCATTTCTGTCCTCCTCCTGCTGAGACTCAAACCTGAAGCTGAAGCAGAATCTCCTGCTGCTGTTTCCTTTACACAGATTAAAAGCAGCTTTGCTGAAGGTTGAGGGATCCAGACATCAGATTACACTGAAATACAGCAGGAAACACAGCTCTGATATTTCTGCCAGTTCACTTCACTGTCCTGTGTAATCTTTTCCCTGCTGTGTGTGGTTCCCATAATCCTTAGCTTTGACTATAGTGCTGGTATATTCAGCAGGTGAGCAGGAGCTGCTGGAGTGTAGTGACTCATTTTAAGCTCAAATCAAGATCAGGAGGAGTTTTCGTTTTGGTAACATTTTATTTTAAGGGTCCATTTGAGTACTAGTAGACTGTCTGCTTAATATCTGTTGATACCGCTCCTTCAACAGACATTTAACTGACTATAAGAAACTTTGCAAGTACATGTCAACTTACACTAACCCTAACCCCAACCTGACAGTCTACTTATAATCTAATGAGAATTGGTTGGCATTAAGATGCAATTTAAATTAAATTCAACAAACGGACCATCAAAATAAAGTGTGACCTTCATTTGTGTTGGTATTGATCTGGTACTGTTCATAATGTTCAGCAAAACTTGTATAGTTAACCAATAAACTGTTAGCTGGGTTATCAAGTTGAAACCTCAGCTTGTGACTGCACAATTCCAAATACACCATACGCTGGGGATCTATTTGTTATATTCCCACAATAATTGAAAAGGGTATCACCATATTATAATTGTATCATACATGTATTCTTATGGCAATGATTTGCTCTAAAAGAGCATGTGGTAACAGTTTACTTAAAGGGGTGGTCAGAAAACTGATACGACACCTTTATAATCATGATATGACAGGTCATGAAAATGAAGGAGATTTTATGGTGTCATTTGCGCAGTTATGTTATGTCAACTTCACATCACCAACATGTCATAACTTGTCATAAATCCGTCATAAACTTAAATGTCATAAGGGCATTGTAATTGTGGCATGTTTTATATTTATAAATTAAAATAGCAACAATATATATTTTTATGATATTATTATTATTATATAATATGTATTTATTATATTATTTTATTATATATTATATTTTTAATAATGTCTATTTAAATCTAAGTGTATTTATACGTTATAAGTTATTTTAAATATGAACATTCAACAAAATGTAAAACAAAACTTGTGTTGCAAATAAGGAAAGCTGAACACATATTAATTTGTAAATATTATTTTATACAAAACCATATAGAGGATGTTTATATTTATTATTGTAAATAAATACACAAATAAACAAAGTAACACTTGATCCCACTATAGTGATAACCCCAGTATATAATTCAGTATGACTAGAAATATTACAATGTATTGATATGTACAGTAATTAATACTATTATTAATAGTATTATACTATATGAATACTATTATAATATGTGACCCAGGCCTACAAAACCAGTCAAACTTTTAATTTTTTTGCAATTTAAAATTTTATCTAAAAGCTGATTAAATATGCTTTCCACTGATGTATGGGTTGCTTAGACAGGACAATGTGTGTTCGAAACACAATTAAATCTGGAATCTGAGGGTTCAAAAATATCTAAATACGGACACAATTTAAAACTGAACAAATAATAATTAACCAATCAAATATTACATTTACATATTTTTACAGTAGGAAATTTACAAAAAATGTCTTCATGGAACTTGATCTTTGTTTAATATTGTAATTATTTCTGACCATTCTGATATATATATATATGATCAGAATTATTAGCCCCCTTTTTTCTTTTTTAAATATTTCCCAAATAATGTTTAACAGAGCAAGGAAATTTTCACAGTATGCCTGATAAAGTTTTTTCTTCTGGAGAAAGTTTTATTTGTTTTATTTCGGCTAGAATAAAAGCAGTTTAAATTTTAAAACTTTTTAAGGTCAAAATTATTAGCCCCTTTAAGCTATTTTTTTCTTCGATAGTCTACAGAACAAACCATCGTTATACAATAACTTGCCTAATTACCCTAACCTGCCTAGTTAAGCTAATTAACCTAGTTAAGCCTTTAAATGTCACTTTAAGCTGTATAGAAGTGTCTTAAAAAATATACATTTTATAATAGATATCTAATATCTAATATTCTAATACTTGTAATTCTTATAATATCTAATAATCAATTTTATATAATATCTAATATATATATATATATATATATATATATATATATATATATATATATATATATATATATATATATATATATATATATATATATATATATTTTTTTTTTTTTTTTTTTTACTCACAATGTATTTTTAGCTCTTCCCATAAACATACCTGTGCAATATAAGATTGGTTTTGTGGTTCACAATCACATAATAACATTACTTTTTTTTTTGTAATATGCTTTTATTAAATTATGAATATTAATATTAATATTATTGATATTAACAGTATTAAAGTATACCAATATTACATAAACGTACTACAGTATTACATTATAGTAGTATTACCACCTGTTTCTGATCTTACTGTAGTATGGGCGGCACGACCAGGGGCGTAGCAACCGGGGGGGACGGGGGGGATATGTCCCCCTCACTTTTAGAGACAGACCATTTAGAAACGGGTAATTAAGAATGTAAAATTTTGGATTTCATACAGCTGTCCCCCCCACTTTTAAAATGTCCGCTCCGCCCCTGGGCACGACTGCAAAACCTTTTAAGAAAAGAAGTAAAAATAAAGAGCACACTAAAGAGCAAGCATCCTACTGAGTGTGTACGGAGTCTCATGCTGTCAGGACTCGTGCTTCAGTCGTCTCTCCAGATTTCTGCCAATGGAAGCAGTTTTATGTTGTGTTTGTGTGCTGGTCAATGAGTTCACAGTTCAGATTCACTCACGCTTGAGTTTGATTGCAGGATCTCAGTTTGTGCTGTAGATCAGAGTCATTTGTCATTGGTTTATTCATCTCCTGTCAGACTCTGATTGGACATGTAGGATCACAGTGAAGAGAAAATTCAAATATGTGTCCTTTATAAAGCAATGACGTATCCGTCAGTTTCATAGAGAGAAGCTGCCGTCTGTCTCTTTATGCTGATTTACGAATCTCAGTGGAAATGATGGAGGATGATGGTATTTAAGTATTTATGCTCTTTTTAAATGGCTTTAAGGATAAAATCCCTCAGATGCTGCTGAAGAGAGATTTGAGGAGCTTCAACGAGCAGAGCAAAGTGAAAAAGTCAAGAATTCGCCCTCTCACAAATAGCAGAAGAGGCTGATTTTATAATGCGGATTAGATCTGGACAAAATCCCTCCAGAGAACTGTTCAATAAAGTGTGATGTAAGCCTATACTTGGATTGATTATAACAGAGAGGATAGAAAAGAAAAGAGCATCAGGCCCAATGGCACGCTGGACATCAGCGCACTGTAGGAGCACTGTACTGTACTTAGTTGATTTGTTACTACAAAAATGTCATGTTTTTTTTTACCTAGTAATATTTACATTTTACTTGTACCTTGAGTATTTATGTCTTAAATTACCTTGGAATTATAAATAGTGCTTTTTTAAAGATAATTGTGAGTTGTGTACAAATTAAAAGTTTGTATTTGCATAATACATTCATACATAGTCAAGCCTGAAATTATTCATACCACTGGAAAATTCTGACCTAAAATTACTTTGCCTCCTGTACATCTTATTATCTTTTGGGAGAAGCCTGTGTTATTTCCAGTTAAATAGACCCCTAAAACTTTCTGTCTGAATAAAAGTAATTTTAAGTCAGAATTTGCCAGGGGTTTGAATAATTTCAGGCTTAACTGTATATATGGAAAAAAACAAAAAAACAAAACAATCCATGCACATTTTTTATGTAAACTGAAAACCTATTTTGAATGTGATGTCACAATTGTTTAACAGCATTAATTACAAGGTCCTGTCAAAACGTAGTTATTCACATATTCTTATACTGTGACAACTTATTTACATGTGATTTTTTTTAAGTTGTGCAAATTAGTGCAAAGATGGTTAGATGGATGAATGGATGGATGGATAGATGGATGGACGGATGGATGAACAGACGGATGGATGGATGGATGGATGGATGGATGGATGGATGGATGGATGGATGGACGGATGGTCCTGTGACAACTTATATACATATCATTTTTTTAAGTTGTGCAAATTAGTGTAAAGATGGATGGATGGATGGATGGATGGATGGATGGATGGATGGATGGATGGTTGGTTGGTTGGTTGGTTGGTTGGTTGGATGGATGGATGGATGGATGGATGGATGGATGGATGGATGGATGGATGGATGGACAGACGAATGGATGGATGGACGGACGGATGGTCCTGTGACAACTTATTTACATATCTTTTTTTTAAGTTGTGCAAATTAGTGTAAAGATGGATGGATGGATGGATGGATGGATGGATAGGTGGATGGACGGATGGACAGACGGATGGATGGATGGATGGATGGTCCTGTGACAACTTATTTACATACTGTATAATTTTTTTTAAGTTGTGCAAATTAGTGTTAAGATGGATGGACGGATGGATGGATGGATGGTCCTGTGACAACTTATTTACATATCATTTTTTTAAGTTGTGCAAATTAGTGTAAGGATGGATGGATGGATGGATGGACAGACGAATGGATGGATGGATGGATGGATGGATGGATGGATGGATGGATGGATGGACGGACGGATGGTCCTGTGACAACTTATTTACATATCTTTTTTTTAAGTTGTGCAAATTAGTGTAAAGATGGATGGATGGATGGATGGATGGATGGATAGGTGGATGGACGGATGGACAGACGGATGGATGGATGGATGGATGGTCCTGTGACAACTTATTTACATACTGTATAATTTTTTTTAAGTTGTGCAAATTAGTGTTAAGATGGATGGACGGATGGATGGATGGATGGTCCTGTGACAACTTATTTACATATCATTTTTTTAAGTTGTGCAAATTAGTGTAAGGATGGATGGATGGATGGATGGACAGACGAATGGATGGATGGATGGATGGATGGATGGATGGATGGATGGATGGATGGATGGATGGATGGATGGATGGATGGATGGATGGATGGATGGATGGATGGATGGATGGATGGATGGATGGATGGATGGATAGATAGATAGATAGATAGATAGATAGATAGATAGATAGATAGATAGATAGATAGATAGATAGATAGATAGATAGATAGATAGATAGATAGATAGATAGATAGATAGATAGATCCAATGAAATCCAATCTGAAGAACGTACAAGCTGACATTAATCTTTAACAATGCTGCACCGTAGAGCTGATAAGAAGGGCAATGTACGAAAGAGGAGAGGGTGATCAGCATACAGTGTAGTTTAATAATAATCTAAACAAGAATAAAACTTAAAGAAGCCTGTGCAAAAACCAGAAAAAGGAGCACACTAACAAAACAAAAAAACAACTGACACCAAACAACTGAACCACAGGGGTGTATACGGTATGCACAGGCTAAGAAGGATAGCAAGAGGGTACAACTAATGAATCAGTGACAACTGATGAGCGAAACCTTGGGAATAAACAACATAGAAAAGAAATAAAGAAATAAAGAAAATGAACAAAGTACATTAGTATCTATCCCCTATTTTCATCTACATTTTTTCATTGACTTTGCCCATAATTGTTATAAACTATGATTTGAAACAATGAAAATCAGAGAAAAAGACAAATATACAAGAATGTATACTTAACAGATTTACTTAAAGGGCACCTATTATACCCCTTTTTCAAGATTTAAGATACGTCTTTTGTGTCTCCAGAATGTTTCTGTAAAGTTTCAGCTCAAAACACCCATCAGGTTATTTATTATACCTTTCAGAACATTGAAATTTCTGCTTTGAACACAATGTAGCAGTTTTTGTGGCCTGTGCCTTTAATGCTAGTTCTCCCCACCCACCGTTCCCATGTCCCTGTCAGAGTGTGCCTCAATCTCCGCCTCAGCTGCATCAGATAAACAGCACAGTGACTGACATGAAAGAAGCAGATCTCACGTAACGTTTGTGAGAAATACTACATTAAGAACTTTCCCAATGATTATTTCATGTATTTGTTCAAACACACACAAATGCGCGCTTTCAAGTTTGCACTGTTTTTGCACGGCAAATGTGACAGGATACAGGTTAATATCCATTGCTGTATGGATATCTGTTATATTAATGTTCAAAATAAACCTGATTTAACATCCACAAACTAGGATTGAAGCGTCTTCTTTTATAATTCCTCTGACAAGCGGCTGAGATGATAAAGACAGTAAAATCGCTGTAATTCATTATAAACATGCACTGTTTTAAAAAAGTTTTAAATTTGTAAGATCATTCTTGATCACATCTGATGATGATTGATGATCACAGAGAGCTTAACAGATCTTTTAATCCCAGTTGCTTTGCGCACGTTCTGTCTTGTTGATATGATTATACGTGTTACTACAGAGACATGTTAATACGTGGCTGTCAATCAATTCAGTGGGTGGGGAAAACGCACTCATACGTCACTTTGCGGTCGGCCTCAAAATGGAAAGGATTCGGATCCTATTTTAACATCAGGAAATTGAAAACAAGAGACTAATTGTGTTTAGATCACGCCAATATGACTGTGGACACACTTTACCTACACACAGTTCTGTCCAAACAGCTTACAAAAGATGATTTTCATCATAGGTGCCCTTTAAAGAGGAAAAATAAAACTATTTTCCACCGAAAATGGGTGACATGATTGTGTCACGACTAAAAATCTATCCTTATTATTTCAGTGTTCGCAGTCCATGCACTGGGAAAGTGGTGTTTTGAAATTTGTACACTTTGGAAAGTGTTTCAAGAAGTTTAAAAGGGCAATCTCACAAAACACAGAAGAAAATAAGTGCATAAGTGTGGACCTTTAAGGCCTTAAAACATAAAACAGATTATTTTTGCAGTAACGCCATAGAAATAAAAGGTTTTTAGATTCCCCAAAGAACATTTTGTGCCATAGAAAGTTTGCATGTATAGTTTCAAGGAACGACAGATGCAAATAAAGCATTTTAAGAGTGCATGTGGATGTGAGTTGTATGCTTTATAAATGAAGCAAATCAGCAGCCACTCTTCATTAGAGTGGATTTGAGAGTAATTATCACCCTCTTCTCAATCTCTGTTTATTGTCTAAAGTGTTTCCTTCACGTCTGAGGAGGATTGGAGTCTCTTTGGATTTGTAGTAAAGTTTCTGATCTCAATTGCACCTGTTTCGCTGCATATCCGCCATGAAATGAGAGTCAGAGCAAAAACATAATCAGCTCTTCTGTCTCGTCTGGCCTCTATGTACTGTATTTGCCTACTGATTAAAACTTCATGAAAGCTCACATTCTTCAAACAAGGTGGACATTTTCAGCAGGGAAAGCGTTTAGTGAGGGGTTTTCTTCTGTGCAAAGCACTTTCTGTGTTTAAACAAGCCTCTTCCCCGCAGAGTTTGTTCCTTGGGTTTTTTTTTCCTCAGGGTGTGCTGCTCAATTCTGTTATTAAATTACTAAAATTCTGCAGTTTAGCTTTATAGCTTCTCTTAATACAGTGTCTTAGTGTTTCTGAAAGTCACGTCCACTTTTATTGATCTTATACTTTCTGCTCTATAAGGTTTATAAGTGTGTTTATGAATATCTGTTAAAAGGATTCTCAGTAAAATAAGTATTAAAGGCATTTTTCTCAGAAAACATTTCTAAAGATGCTGTTGACTTTACACCAGATATAAGTAACGACTAAAGTAATCCATACATGCAAAGAAAACAAACCTACTTAGTTCATAAATTAACTTATGTGTAATAAAATGAAATGACACAGGGAAAAAGTATTGAACACATGAAGGAAGGTGTAAAAGTGCATGGAAAGCAGCTGAAATCCCTCAGTGTAAATGAATTACATTGAAATTACCATCAAACATTCTAGCGAATATAAAACTTTTCCTAAGCATGGAAAGTTTTGAAACTGTGATCCATGCTTTAGTCCCCTCGTGACTTGATTATTGTAACTCTTTATATGATGGATTTCTGCTTTCATATATTTCTTGTAGGGCTGCACAATATATCGTTTCAGTATTGATATCGCAATGTTCAAATCCGCAATAGTCACATGGCAGAATATGCAATGTCGAGTTCAGTTTGCTTATTCATCCCTTAGAAAAATTGAGTGCAATTATAGCTGTAATGTATAAACTGTAAGATTTCAAGTGCCTTTAAACCATTTGTGTATTAGAAATTATAGTTTTAGCAAAGATTAATTCTATTTAATCTTCTTCCATGGTGGGGCGCCACACCAAAATTCATTCCCAACACAGATATATTACAGCTTCTCATTCAAAACCTTAAGTTGTTGTGTACAAGAAGAAGTTTTGTGCACAAGCACAGGAAATCGGCGTGCAAGCAAAGAGATTCACATGCTCGTATTACATGAATGCGATCTCGACTTGTAATACTGCGCTCACGATATTTGTCATTGAAATAACGTCATAGTTAGTTGGAAGATCTGTGTACAAGGCCTGCCACCACAACAAGAAAAATTCCTAGAGGAAACACTGAATAGAAGATAAGAACTATATCAGAGATAGATTAGATAGATTTCTATTTGTATGTTTGTATTGTTTGGGTTTTCACTAAAATCTGGGTCAAATTCATGTCAGCAGCTACTTTAGAAATATATTTACCAGGAAAAAAATCATGTTAAAAATGTATTTTCCGGGGGGCGCTACCGAGCGTGATGGAGTAAAGACGTGTTTTCAGCGCTCCTACAGAACCTCAAATAATTATCATAATAACAGCTGTTTAAAGTCTGGGAATGGACAGTATTCGTTCTTGCAAACAAACAGAAGACCACGTTGATTAAATACAGTCGAGGATGGCAACGAATCTCCGTAAATACAAGTATTCCGGCCCTACCACCGCAAGGCCCGAAGCCTCGGGGCAGAGTAGCTCCGGTGAGCCTGGCCGACCTGTCACTTCTACTTCTGGACGGCCTGAAGATACAAATTCTGATTTTAAGGCAATAAAGGCAGACATTCTCCGCTCTTTAAGAGCGGACATATCATCTGTAATAAGGAGGGAGTTGAAGAACGCATTGGCCGAGGACTTTGATGGAATTAAATCTGAACTACAGGCTATGAGAACCGAAATCGCGAATAATGCCACCGCTGTGCGTGCCGAAATTGACCAAATGAAAGAGAACATTAAGGATGTCGAGGGAGGACTCTCAACTTGGTCAGACGAGATGGTCACTCTCCAGGCAATGGTAACTAAGCTTACAAAGCGCGTCGACGACTTAGGAGAAAAATGTGAAGATATGGAAGGGCGCATGAGAAGGGGAAATATCCGCGTTACGGGAATCCCCGAGCTCCCGGGATCAAGTACAACTACAGCGGTATCCAAACTGCTAAAAGAAGTGCTTCAAATGGATAGAGATGTCAAAATTGACCGTTCACATCGTAGCCTTGTTCCAAGGAGGCCAGGGGACAAGCCTCGTACCATAATCGCAAAGTTACATCACGATGGAGATGCTCTGGAGATCTTACGAAAAGCCAGAGAACGCGCACCGCTCATTTACAACGGCAATCAAATCACTATCTTCCCGGATTACACCGCCAATGTTGCAAAGGCGAGAGCAGCCTTCACCGACGTCAGGAGAGCTCTTCGGGGGCGACAGGACGTGCGATATGGGCTGCTTTTCCCGGCCAGGTTTCGAATTTCGCACAACGGAGAGGAAAAGGAGTTTTGGATTGCGTCCGAGGCAATGGATTATGTGAAAAAGAAAATTATATCTGAGAATCCGTCTAATAGTTGACACTCATTCTACCTGAGGACTACAAAACTTAACGATGAGTATCCTGCCTTCACACTCATTTAATAATAATACGCTCTCGACTTCATACGTTGGATTTAACTAGTTATTACAATTGATTTCCCTGAGGTATTTGTTTTCTTCCATGGTATGAACGGATTTGTTACAGCGGTTTATACGCTTGGAGAAACACGTTTCTGTTTATGAAGCTGTTATTTTGAGTTTTAAAAATTATGGTTCTGTAGGAGTCTGTGTGGTGATCCATTCACGACTCTTCGTTCTTATTTTCATTTAAGCACAGGTAATTGCTGGCACACAACGTAGTTTTAATAACTACGTATTGTTTTATCCCCCTTCCTTGGTCGTCTGTTGTTTGTTTCCCCCTATTTTTATTTTTGCCCGCCCGTTTTCCTTGTGCCGCCTGGGACCAGGTCCCTAAATAGAAAACCTGAACTGTAATAGGTACTGTTGTTCCAAAGACATGTACTTTAGTTCCACGTTTATAGGTCTTACTGTTCCCGTAAGACCCCTCAATACTAAAAAAATTGTTCTAAAAGAATTTCCATTTGTATTTATTCAATAGTTATCATGTTAGCCACCAAAAGCATAACAGCGATACACTTTTTTCTTCCATTCTGTCTTTGCTTTTATTTTTTATTTACTTATTTATTTATTGTTTCTTGCTCTCCCTCCCCTCATTCTCTTCATCATTTAATTGCAGGCATCATACTCTCTTCTCTTACATATTATGGGTACAATCAAGGTTGTAAGTTATAACGTTAAAGGCCTACACAGTCCCCTCAAGAGAAAAATGATTCTGCGTCAGTTGAAACAGTATAACTGTCAGATAGCCTTTTTACAAGAAACTCATCTGTCGGATGCAGAGCATGAGAAATTAAAGAGGTCATGGGCTGATAAAGTGTATTTTTCCTCTCACCCATCTGGGAAAAAGAAAGGAGTGGCCATTTTGATACATAGACAAGTAAACTTTAACTTAGTAAATATCCATAAAGATTTAGAGGGTAGATTTATTTTGCTAAATGGCTCTATAGATGGCATTGACATATCGCTCATGAATGTGTATGCTCCAAACGAGGATAGACCGGCTTTTATTAAAAAAGTTTTCAACATAATTGTACAGCATAGCTCTGGAATATTACTAATTGGAGGAGACTTCAATTGTATTATGTCACAACACTTAGATAGACAACCCATCTCCAATACCCCATGCTCGCGAATGAGTAAAATGTTAAAATTTCAATCTTCAGAATTTGGACTTGTGGACGTATGGCGAAGCAAATTTCCAAATAGTAAAGACTTCACATTCTATTCGCATAGACATCAGTCTTACTCCAGAATAGATTATTTATTCACTTCCAGAGATGAGCTTCACAGAATAACTAGTATGAAGATATTACCAATGACCATGTCGGACCATTCACCAATAGAAATATTATGGGACGTTGGTCAAAAGCAAACTTCCAAACGATGGAGACTTAATGCTTCGCTCCTCAACAATAACGAATTTATTTCATTTATCACAAGTGAACTTAAGCTATATCTAAGTATAAATGACACCTCAGACGTTTCTCCACTAATTGTATGGGACTGTGCAAAAGCATATATTAGAGGTAGGATTATCTCATATGCATGCGCCAAGAAGAGAGAGAGGATAGCTAAACAACAAGAACTGGAATGCACAATCAATAATTTAGAAAAACAGCATAACGAACACAAAATTTAGAATTACTAAATAAAATAAAAGATGTACGAAGGGAATACAATAAACTAATTGCTAATAAGATAGAAGGCAATCTAAGATTTATAAACCAAAGGTATTATGAACATGGTAATAGGGCCAGTAGAATGTTAGCAATTAGATTGAGAAAGCAAAGATCTTCAAATACAATACAAAAAATTAAAGATAGTAATTCTAAAAATCACCTCACTAAACCAGATGAAATTGCAGAATCCTTCGCAGATTTTTATCAAAAACTCTACAAAAATTCAGATACCTGTTCAGATGAAAATAAATTAGCATAATTTCTAAAAAATATAAAACTGACACAATTAACTGAGTCAATGTCAAAAGATCTGGATAAACCCATTGATGAATGTGAAAAAATTGAGACAATCTCTGAATTAAAGAATAATAAAAGCCCTGGACCTGATGGTTATATAAAAGAATTTTATAAAAGTTTTAAATCATTTATATCTCCACTCCTATTAAGAGCTTTTCACCATGCATTACAGTCTGGAATAGTGGCACCCTCATGGAGGGATGCAACCATTGTGGTAATCCATAAAGAGGGCAAAGATCCCACTGAATGCCAATCATACCGGCCTATATCATTATTAAACAGTGATTTACGGATACTAACTACCATTCTTGCAAAAAGAGTCAATAAAATCATAAGTCAGATTATACACCCAGACCAAACCGGCTTCAT